>NQII01000185.1:1076623-1162819 GCA_002778355.1 Clitarchus hookeri | reverse complement strand
TCAGTTCAAAAACTTTGATCCATCAGAAGTGCCGTTATACAAACAAACGTTATAAAAACGCAAACATATATATATATATATATATATATATATATGTATTTAATTTCTTTGATTTTAATACATGTTTACTCAACGGAAATTTAATGAGTAATATTTTTGAGCGTTATGTTGCAGAGATTTAAGGCCATCACCATCACGAAATTAGGTTCATGATTTGAATCCCAAAGAAGTTATGGGCGTGGGTGTCTTTTCTAGATGTACTGTAAGTTGAGAGATTATTTAGTTTTTAAGCNGTCTTTTCTAGATGTACTGTAAGTTGAGAGATTATTTAGTTTTTAAGCTACTTCCAGATTACTTTTGGCATGAGATCGGAAGATCTAGTAATATTTAATTATCCTGTATAAGAACGAAATTAAACTAATTCCTAGTTTATTTCAGTTATAAAAACTAAAATGTAAAATTCCTTTTCAAATTACCTTATATTTACTTACGTATACTTTACGTAAAAGTTTAATATCTGGGAATGATTAAAATACTTGCGCAGTCAGCGAAAATTGTTTGTTGTTATTGCTGAACACACATTAACGTCAGCATATCGAATTTGGCTCGGAAAAACCGACGTATAACCGACAATGTAATTTCAACAAGCAAATTAAAATTCGCCAATCGGCTGATGACACCGTTCCGCATGAAATTTTGCGTTAAATAACGAATGAAATTCCCAAATCTTCTCAAGCTTAAATGGATATCTGTATGAATTGCACATATTAATTTTGTGCTCGTAAAGCTTTAAATAAGCATTTTAGTGAAATACGCAATAGTGTATCAAATTTATGAAATTTTAGTTTTAAATGCGTGTTGTCTAGCACAAAATGCAGAGAATAAATTTTAAGTTTTTAAAATATATAGCCTCCCATTAATGTTAAGATCACATGTATTGTGGCTTTGATAAAATCTGGAAAAATGAGTTATAAGACGCAATCTGCATTAATAGTATAGTGCTTTCATTTTAACTGACACAGACTTCAAATTTTTATAACTTTTTCTAAGTGTATGAATAAAAAATTAATAATCATAAGAAAAACTATTTTTTTTAGGGAAAACGGTATTTCCCTTTTTGTTTATTCTGTCTTTAGTTTTTAGGTTCTGGCGTTTTCATGTTTCTCAAAAATGAAAACGTTTCTGTGCTTTTTAATCTGCTGTAAAAAGTGCTTTTAAATTTGAAGTATAAGTTAAATATTTTATCTGTCGTATACCATTTTTATTAACAATTTCTAAAACTTTAGAATAGTGTATTAAATGGCAAAATACGGCATTGTAACCCAAGAATATGGCCTCATAAAAACCGCTTTTGGTTAACTGTCAGGAAAGCAGATCCCTAATAGCGTAAAAGCCGTCCATTAAATTCCCCCACGTAAAAGAGAAGGAAAAAAAAAAAAGACGTGGTATTCGTCACTATGCGGTCGGAAACCCTTATAAACACACTGCTCACAAAAAGTTTAGCATATTCCCGCTGGGATCCGAAGAATGAACTTGCCAACTTATTCAAGCTGACATGAACTGCATAGAGAATGCGTGTTCCTTCCTCAAACGAGAGATTGCGAACAGTGCACAACCGCCAGTGACCATTCATACCGTAACCCGTTCAGTCACNGTTCCTTCCTCAAACGAGAGATTGCGAACAGTGCACAACCGCCAGTGACCATTCATACCGTAACCCGTTCAGTCACCGTGTCTACAATCGTGGACACGTTGCACGTGGATGAAACTTTTGACCAGTACCGTACACAGCAAGGCGCCAGTGCCCAATCTTCCTCGTGGCTCTAATCTGGTTTGTGGGAGTTTCCGACACCTCTTTGAAACGAATNCAAGGCGCCAGTGCCCAATCTTCCTCGTGGCTCTAATCTGGTTTGTGGGAGTTTCCGACACCTCTTTGAAACGAATCGTTATTGCCGATATCATCGAGCATGCAGGGCGTTGTTCACTGGTCGCACGAGAGGTTCTGAACACAAGTACAGCTCCTACCAAAAAAATTACGTAACTGCAACACTTGAACTCGGAAACGAATGTGCGACTGAACGGGTTAAAAAAAAAAAAAACAGCCGCAATTGGGAATGGGACAATTTGCCTCAGAAAATGCTTAATGATCTTGTTTTCGGCTTGTCTCGTTGGATACAAGCGTGCCTCAGAAATCGTGGGGGTACTTCACGACGTTGACGTTCGTCAATGCATCTGAAAATACCTTTTTGTTGATATTGAAACTAACCAGATTCCTTTGTCTACGTTGTTTTTCAATTTATTTCTTTTTTTTTTCGTACTGGGATAATGTAAACGAGTATTGTGTTCTTTTCCACTTTGTGCTATTAGGTGTCCAACATATGAAATATTCTTGTATTCAATATAACATCTTGGATTCTGATATATGCTAAACATTTCGTGAGGAGTATATAAAAGAGAATACGCAGGTTTTTTTTCCCCGTTGTTTTACTATATACCAATACTGTCGTGCTGACTCCATTCGCAGGAGTTTAAATTTTGTAGTTACAGGCCCAGCTTTGCCGAAAAGTTTTGCTTGCTTCCTACTGACTGGCCACGATATCTGCTCAATTTTCACTGTACACATTTTCTTGCGAACCTGTGCATAAACTGTAGTGGTGTGGAGAGGAGAGATTTGGGTGGCTCTGAAGATATAGCTCTTGATAGCCGATGAGTGTGAATTGAGGTGTGTATGGAGCGGCTGTTGAATGCAAGGGTGGGGAAANTTCCCAAGTACGAATATCCGGGAGTGACCCTGCCGGGAGTCTAACTTTGGTTTGCCTAGGTGGGAGGCGAGTAGTCTGACCACTACACCACCGCGGTCCCTCATCTGTTAAATGCGTGGTAAAGTAGCTGAAAATAGTTTTTTTTTTATATTACAAACAACTCCGGATACAAATCAAAATCGGAGTGTGGCTGTGTCGAGAACACGGCCGTGAGTTTTACTTAAAAATTGTTCGTAAGGGAGTAGTTTTCATTGGGATATGATAATGAAATGAAAGTAACGAGCTAGCGTATTGGCTTTTATGGCATAAAGAGTCGTATTTGGACGAGACCTTTCGGTTTGCACCAAAAATCAGCTCGCAAGCTCTTCATAGTCACGCGAATCTCTGCCCGAAAGTTTTCGACCACGCCAGACTCCGCGGACCTTCACCTAGTTCTCACCCATGCGCGGCGCCAACTCGATGACATTTTCGTATCATAGTCGTACACCCGATGGGACGGGATCAATTTTATATCTATCGTTTTATAAGTCACGTAGTTATAGTGTTGCAACTGATCACACTGCAAACGTTACATCGCCGTTCCCGCCCTGGTGCCTCATGTGACGGTCAGATTTTGAAGACCCGTTGACGTCAAAACTAATGTAATCTACCCTGTCACGCCTGTTTATTCTCAATAAAGTATAGTCCATTCAAAACATTTTCAAATTCGAATTCGAACAAATTTCCCGCATGTAATAGCACATACTTCAAACCTTGAGTGCGACAAGAATACATCCAGTTTCATATACGGTATTCATGGTAAAGTGAGTACTTTTTAAGGCGCTGCCAGCCGGCATTATAACCAAAAATTATGTTTTATTGTGGCCTCAGACTTAAACATTTAAGATATATGAAATATGTACACGGTGTCTATTAGTCACATGAAATTTCCTGTAGCTATTTCTATTTGTTCAAAGGATGGAAATAGGTGGAAATGAACCAATTAACACGGCCTTAAAAAGTGCCCACTTTACCATAAACAGCTTATATTTGTATCGAGCTATTAACATTAGTGCGATTACTTAAGATATCTTCCTATGTGTCTTCTTCAGGCATCAGATCTTCCGACCCGCTTGTAAGAGTACGATGAACTTCTCAAATTAACTTAGAAAAAATGTTTACAGCGTATGAGTTTTGCTTACTAGTTATATTGCAATGAAAGCAATGCCATGTAGCTGAAAGATACAGTGTGCACTGAAAAATAATCAAAGCTGTTGGAATTGCAGAGTTAACCGAGAAACAGCTATGTTAAATGTATCTTTTCAAACAATAATAACACAGTTCTTAATATTCGAAAACAACCGAGTGCAACTTAACAGACACAGGCAAGGTTTCCACTTATGATATCTAGATTATGCTGTTTATAATTACATTTATGAGAAGGGTCTTTCTGACCTGCCACAACGAAACGGAGCCCATTTTGACTCGGCTTACTGGACCTGTGTTCCCTGTGTTTTAATTACCAAGGCTATTATTATAACTTCGCAAGTTTACTTCTGACAATTTTATTGAATAATACTGTCATAATACAAAATACTCACGCTTGTCTAAAATCACACAAATACGAAGATGTGTGTTGCAAATCACAAAATTTCGCCTGTAGAGTGCCTACAATATTAGCAACAATTTTTTCATATATTGAGAGCACGGAAAATGTTTACACCCTGTGTTTTTCTTGAGACTGAGCATATAGTCGTAGTTTATTCTGGAAATCCAGTTTTCATCCTTTCTTTGTCACCCCCCTAAATAAATATTAGGGTTAATATATCATATCCATTGCCATAAGTATGTTTTCTGAAAAATTTCTTTCTGTGGGTCGACTGCATAGAAATAAATATTTGACGCTTTAGTTGTATTTAATTACTTAATTAACTTTTAAGTTTGTTACTACTAGTAAACGTTCTTCACTGTTGTTGTTTTTTTTAGGCCATGTTCAAATCATTATTACCTTTCGTTCGATTTTTCAGTATGATGTAAAAAATATTTCAGTTTCCACCGCAGCAAACAGTTTTCAGTGCAGATAAAGTATGGCAACTATGTGCAGTTACTTCTAAAGCCCAGTTTCGGAATTTTTTTTTATAGCGAAAAGGTTTTATTTACATTTGTTTGAAACAGATTTTCATGTTGGGCTAACTCCATTGACGACATCGCTACGGTTTTGCCTTCAGATTGTCAGATTCCAAGTTCAAATCACGGGTGATACATCGAAGCGTAGCGGAATATTTCTGCAATATAATCGTCCATTAATATTATCAGTAATTTTTAAACGCGCTGATGGAAAATTCCGTAACTAATGACTAGGTTTATTTAAGCACGAGGAACACTAATTAGTTTAAGAAATCCCTTTGGTAATAATACAAGTAATTCTAATAAATACCTTTTTTTTTTTTATAATTTAGCTATAAAACGATTGAATTGCAGCAGTGCTTAATTTAAGAGACCAACTGACCGGCCGAATGCTAAGTGCCACATATGTTACACCTAGTTATTCGTTGGTAAACCACCAACAAATTATCTTTATCGGTAGTAAAATTTGGAATCTTCGTATGGCAAAAACAACTCGTAGAGGCTAGAATATTTTTAAAAAATATTCTAAGAATCTTGATGTACATAACGTGAAAAAATACTTTTGCAAATATTGTTTCAATATTAATATATTAATAACAGTTATATTTCCATTGTTTTTACTACATATCTTTCAACTTCTTGATTTGTGACATTTTTGTGTTACGGTAGTCTTGATACTTTAATGCAACAGACTATACCACTTTCAGTGGTAGAAGAAAATATTATAGACAAAATTTACTTAGGTCTAAGGCGCTAATCATTTGATAGTGATAATGTCCCCGTAGTTGGAAGGGTAAAGAAGATACATAGGTCAACCGCATGAATATAATTTAAGTGATAGTACTTATGAACGCCCCTCGGCAGTGCGTATGAAGATGTAATAAATACGATGACATTGGCCGGTCATTCAAGATCGCTGAAGGTCAATGACGAAGCAAACTGCGCCCCCGCACGGAACAATGGGCCGACGTAGCGCCGTCCTAGATTGGCTGTAGCCGTCCTGTAGCGCCGTCCTGTAGCGACTGTAGCCATCCTGTAGCTGGCGTTTGTTTCAACAAACGCCAGCCTCAGACTGCGCCTCCTTTGTTATTTAATTATGATATCAGGTGTTAAAATTGGTGACCTTGTGCACTGATACATACCGTAAAGATATTCTGAGCGGACAATACCGCACGTCGGATTTCATCTGAACTCATCGCAGAACAAACTCACTTTAAAAAGTGCTCAATTTACCATAAACAGCTTATGCATACATTACACATGCGGCTCTATCAATGTCACAAAGAAGAATTTAACATGGGATAGCGTTGTAAAATTTACAAATGTTTGTAAGAGTACGACCAACTTCTCAAATCAACTTAGAAAAAATATTTACAGCGTATGAGTTTTGCTTACTAGTCATATTACAATGAAAGCAATGCCATGTAGCTGAAAGATACAGTGTGCACTGAAAAATAATCAAGGCTGTTGGAATTGCAGAGTTGCAATTTGTTGCCTTTCATGTCTTCGGGATTCGTCGGTGGGTCATTGTAGACCTGTTGCTTTAATGTTCCCCACAGGTAAAGACCATAGGCGTTAAGTCTAGGTAACATGCAAACCATGTCGTGTTTCCAGACTGAGCGATCTAACGACCACCGAAAGTTCTGTTAAGAACCGTTGTATTTCTCTGAGCAGAATGAGCGGGACATCCGCGGTGTTGGTACCACATGGATAGCCTTATGTCCAGTGGAATGTCTTCAAATAATTACGGCAAATGTCATCGTATTCATTACATCTTCATACGCACTGTCGAGGGGTGTTAATAAAAATTATCATTCCATTTAAAGAAACAAAGTTGACCTTTGTATATTATTTGCCCTTCCACGTTCACAATCAAGTTATTAGCACCTTAGACCCAAGCAACTTTTGTCTGAAACATTTTTTCTACCATTGAATGTGGCAGTGTTTTCCAGGAGTCCTGCCTTAGGTGTCTCATCCCGTATAACAAAAATTAAAATTAGATGCCAAAAAATAAATAAACCAGTACATGACAAATATGTCTAGTTATAAAATAAATCGGCATAGATTGCAGTTTCTTCCAGTTTTATTATTTCAACCTTTGGTATATTGTTATTGTTTTTCGCAAGTGAAAACTTTTCCAAACATCTCATGAATTAGAGAATCGTGAGGCAACTTATCTCGACTTGTATGCCATTCTAAGGCGACATTTGTTACTGTGTTATTACGTATGTTATGACCTTTTAATCCTACTATATTCACACATACTTGGTGAACATTTTACTATGCGAATTCAAGTTGAAATTTTAATAAGAAGAAAAACGTTATGGTGTACAATGGAATTGTAAACTTTAAAAGGCAATTTCATGCTGGAAGAAAAAAACCGCCCCAACAGCGCAAGGAACAGAACCTCTTTTTAATTTTGTTTCTTTCCTGCATCAAAAGAGGAGCCGTTATGTCTCAAGTATCGCATCGGATACTTTTG
Organism: Clitarchus hookeri; assembly: GCA_002778355.1. Taxonomy (NCBI): domain Eukaryota; kingdom Metazoa; phylum Arthropoda; class Insecta; order Phasmatodea; family Phasmatidae; genus Clitarchus; species Clitarchus hookeri. Next base: position 1,155,469 of record NQII01000185.1, on the reverse strand, counting down.
CTACAGTTCCAAAAATAAGGCAATTCTTTTTGAAAAACGGTAGGATTCCAGTGTCCATGTAAAACTGAACGCGTAATCTCTGTTAAAATCCTTGGTTACAGACAGGATGTAACGAATTGAATAATTTTGTCTTAACACGTCAGTAAAGAAAATGTTTTTGAGACATTAACTTAAACTCTTCCTTCTTTAACACCCGCGGAAGCAGGGTCATACCTACACATGTATAATACCGTAAAAAAAAATATTTTTATATTCAAACTATTTGATATATGCATTTGTTACATTAAATTAGCTTGATGTTAACATATTTCGAATGAAGTTATATGGAATAATTTTGCAAGTCATTTTTTTATCATAATTCGATTACTTGGCACCACGCATACATAAATATCACTATAAAATAAATTAAACTTTTGCAGATTGTAATTGGCACGTAGACCATAATGTCCTTTTCTAAAGAATGCTTTTGTAAAAAATCTATTTCTATGAAAAGTTTTATAGAGAATCGCAGGAAGCAGTTTAAATATTAAAAACTATACATGTATTGCCGATAACAATAACGCGTATAGAAAGACAGTCTTTTTTTTATGGTTTTATATTACTGGCTTCAATTACCTTATTATATTGGTGTAAATCAAGGATTACAATGGACAATGACATGGATGTTGTTCAAATTATGTAAATATTAACATAAGCCCATTGTGCAACATAACTTTTCAGCTTATTCACTTAGTTTCAGGTGTCCTTTCCAGAAAGTCAATATTTGAAGTAATCAGTTTAATTCGAGTCCAATACAAATCAACTTTGCATGTTGCCTTTCCGACCATATTCATTATCAAGTGGCCAAGTGAAAGTGAAACTATAATTAATTGACTCTTCTTGTAAGAGTGTAATATCCCTTCCACCTTGTATTTAATTTTGTTTCATCGTAGTTAACATTGCACATCAAATATTTGAAAACAAAGGCTTTCAGCGCACAGTGCATAAATTAACAGATATTTTTAAGTCCATGATATTTTGCCCATGTGGTTTTTGATGTATCTGTAACCGTAAAAATATCAACTCGATTTTTTATCCTTTTCAGAGCCACTTGAGAAAATGCAGACAAATCAATCCATTTTGATTACAGGAATAGTGTAAAGTAGTCCTGTATGTAATTATGAGGTTTCGTATTTAAAATTGACGTTATTCAGTTACAAAAATAAAATCTAATACAAACTTTATGTCCAAAATTAAATATTTTAATTACACTGTTTCCTATTGATTGAGCACTTTTGAAATTAATCTTTTAAATTTGTCACTGCCCCATCCTGCATTTATTTTAACGGGCACACTGATTGGCATGAACCTAGAAAATTGATCAATTACTGAGTGAAAGTAGTTCGATTTTTGACCTTGAATTAAAAGCGTAAGGTTAACGTTTGAGAATAGTGAAATGTTTCATTTAATTTATAGTAGTTTAACTTTAGTGCATGTAATAAAATGGCAATTATTTTAATATTTCCTTTTGCAATAATTTCACAGTTTCACTTGACTGACTAATAAAGTGACCTGGTTCATGCCAATATTTATTTTACATATGGTGGAAGAATACACAATTTCCACACATGCAGATCTTAATTACGGCTTTCAAAAGATCCCAGTTTACTATGAACACCACACAGACGTACTCAGACTCTAATACGAATCAGCTATGCACACAGCCATTAAGGTCGGTTCACGATCAATTTCGTGTACGTAAGGGAAGTTTGCATTGAACGTTTACATACATGTGTGGTTAATAGTGAATTTACATGTCCTATGTTAAACAAATCACACACGAATATAAATTAACTTGATTTTAGTGTTGGAGGGATGCAATTTAGACTTGAATTTTTAGAAAGTTAAGAAAAATTTACGGGTGAACTTTTATTTTGAAATTAAGTATTCAAATAAAAAACATATATCACTTCATATTATTCCTTCATACTTTAATTCTATTGGCTAAAGACTTTACGTGCACGACACGAAAAAAAAAATTCGCCAGTTCATTATCCTCTACGCGACACGTAACGCGATGACCGCTAATAGTTTCGTAAAAAAACCTTGATTCATTCTGAAACGCACACGTTTATTACGTATAGTCCATTCCCAGCTACTTCACTTTTGTGAAGCCCTGATAAAACTCTACTTTCAGGATACTCCTCCTCCTCATGCAAACAAAATTTTACAAAGGACACCAAAAAGGCAGCGCACCGCGTTCGTGTGCACTCAGTGTAATAATAATTTGTATAAGGACCATTTATTACCTGTTATTACCAACACACTTAAATATTTAATTCAAAAACTGTGAAAAAGCCACGAATAGACTATAGTCTATTCGTAGTTTCTTCAGACTTTTGGAATCAAACATTTTAATAATCACCCCATGTATTATGTGATTAGTTGTTTCATAAATATGCCATGTTTACCAAACTTTTTATAAAATTCACATGAAAGTATATACTTTTTTAAACTGAAGTTTGACATGTTTTTTATTATAAATTATAATATTTAATTTATAATAAATATGAATAATAACAATGAGAACATGTGTGTTGGTAATTCCTAAAAATAAATATTTATTATGCAAAACATTATTATTATTGAGTGCGCACAAATTCGATGCGATGTCCTTTGGTGTAGTTTTATAGACCTAGTTAAGCTTAGTTTGCACGAGGCGGATGAGTATCCTGGAAGTAGANCCGCCACTGACGACGACGGCCCCCAGGCGGCAGCACCGTCACCGGTCGTCCCGTCTTCCCCGCAGCGACGCCGGCGCGCCACACGATCGCGGGCGGCTGTTCGGCAAACATCGGGGGGCGCGCGGACGCTGACGCCACCCTCCCCCTCGTCGCTTACCCACCGCCGCCGACGGGCGTCTGGACGTCTCGCCCCTCGCCGCGCGGCGTCGGCAAGTCGGTGCCTCGCGAGTACCGCGCTCCTGCCAACCGCTGGAGGAAAACAGAAGTATATGCATCCCTCACCGTGAAATGAGAACGAGAATTCGGTTCCTCAAGTACGTCTTCACGCTGTTTCTCGAAATGGGATTGTTCTCCGTTGGTCGCGCCGGCTCCGAAGACAACTCGGGCTGTTCCGACCATTCTTAGGTTCTTCTCAAGAATTAAGAAATACCACGGTGGTAACCCACGCACTCTTCGGGTCTGTACAGACACGGAAAATTTATCTTTGCTCGTAGAAGACGTAATATTTTAGTGAATGTTTTAGTGTTGTGTAATTTTAGAAGTGCTTCGTTCGTAGACCCTTTGAAACGTTCTTCTGCATCTTCTATATTTTTTTTTGGGATAAATAGCTGTACTTGCGTGTGTGTGAGTGTTGAGTGGCGACCCACTTCGATCTCTCGTTAGTCGCTGAGACAAATCTCGCTGCTGTTCGAACATGGAAGGCTTTGAATACGTGAAGTGGCTGTTGTAAGAAGAGCTTGACGAGATGACTTCGACGTCGGCGCTGAGGAGTGCTTGCCACGGGTTGGTTGCTGGGTTACTGTTCTGCAGCCTGCTGGCCAGTTGTCACGGTGAGTCACGCTCTAGTTTTGTGAAATTGTCATAGGCTTTGCGCAAATAAAATTCAATTTTAACTAGCGTATATTTCCCATGGGACGATAACCATGTATCACAAGACTTGAGTTACAGCGATAAATCGACTCCTCCAACAAAATACATTCTTATATGTATTTCACCTACTTTATAAACATATAGTTTTTATAATCAATAAACTTTATGATTTGTTAATATGTGCATATTTTTATAATATTATGATTTTAGTTTCTATTATAATTTAAAATCAAAATATAATTATGGCATAAAATTAAGAATCCAGAAATTCAACTGCATGGGAATAAACAATATTTTCGCATAATTAACTCTCATAGAAAACACCATTTGCTTTTTAAATATAGATCGTCTTCCAAAATTTTGTCGTATTAAGTTCAAGGCATAAACATAAAAATCTTTCTCTTTCTGCGACACCACATACAAGAAAATAGGATTGTTAGAATTAATATGGTAAATCGTATTATTAGGAAACAAAGCACAAATTTGTTACTTATTAATGGCGTTTTTTCTGTGTAACTGTAACAAGACTGAGAAGGTCACATGAACTTGTGCTTCCACTAAATACATTTTTTAATTAAATACGTTAGTAACTAGAAAAATATAGACATAAAAGGGAAGAATGGCCTTAGATAAAAATATTGTAGAACGTTGTAAAATAAATATTACTAGCTGCAAGAAGCCGCAAAGATCACATGCGGATGACAGCGGCATAAATTTTTATCCTCATTTAATTTGACTAAATACACTTATTTACTGCATCTCATAGAGCGAGAGATGCAACAAAGAAAATTGTATAAAATAAGTGAATTTGCACGGTTTAAGATTTAAATCTAAGTATTTACGTAAAAGAAAAAAGCAACATTGTTTAATTTAAACCTGTATTTCATCGCGATTCAGAAAGAAAACTCACTGAAATTCCGAACACCCTTCCCGATTAAGAGCTTCGAAAATATAATTATATATTAATTTTTTATAATTTTGCTAATGTATGATGAATATATGACCTGTGAAACGTCATTAGTGTATTATTTGGTATAAAGTAGGTGTATAACAGTTAATCCTTATTGTTTCTAAAACGTTACTTTTCCTTTTAAACAGACAATAAATGGTATAACAGAACAGATGCCTTAACAGAAATTTTTTTTCAAATATCTTTTTCACATGGCATAAGTTGTTTGGTGATAGCTTGAATACTCACTGACTTCAGAGTTCTAATTATTGTACTCCTTGGACAGTCCTTATGTATAATTTAATCTCAACTAAAAATAAAATAACAAAATAAATTTTTCATTGTCAAGGACAGCAATGGCCGTACATTCATTCTTCAGTGTGTTACGACCGTTCCTGCCAGGCATACCGGGAGGTATAAAACGAGACTCTTCTTACAGAGCTGGCAATACCGAACGAAAAACAAGAAGAAAATACATTTTTCTTCAAAGTTGTAGGCATTTATTTTACTGACCACTCCAGCGAAATAGCCGCCACTCGACCGACTTCTCGCCACTCCATCTCGACGAAGCGGTGCAAGTTCGACTCCCGTTGCAGTCGCCTGAGTATCGTCCCGCTCGTGCATCCCAGCAAGGTGACGCAAACGCAACGCACTGAACACGGATTTGAGAGGACCTGGGTTTTATTCCCGGCCCAGCCATTCTGATATCAAAATTTCTCCTCATGAATACCAGGATGGTTGCCTGCCATTGACCATGGCTATTTCATCAGCCCGTGTTAATTGTACGAAAACACTGATTCCGCGTCTAACAGCACTACTTTCAACAAAACGTTAAGAGGCCCTCCTGCCTGCATCGTTTTGCTCCTTTTTCGGCCGAGAAGCGTGGCAGCTATAAGGGTTACACTGGCACCCTCTACAAGAGCGCCATCGCCGCTAAGCGCAGGGCTAAGAACTGGCGTGTAGTGTCCTCGTAGTGCTGCGTGTACCCATGGGACTTTCAGCGGTGACCCTATCATTTTATTGACGAAGAGTGTGTAGCAAAGTTTAGTATAAAGGCTTCTATCGCAGTTTGACTCCTGATCGTCTAGTATTTTTTTTAAGATACGCCAGTCTGGAAAAGCCGTTTTTAACTGCAGGGTGATTCTAAAATCATGGAACAAATATTGAGGGGTGGTAGAGCTCACTAAAACAAACAATTATTGTATAGGAATATATGTGCGGAAGTGACGCGTTGAGGCACAAACACACAAACATAACACATTAACGGAAACATAAAATGTTCATTAGCAGCGTTCTTAACGAGTGATTCCGTACAGAAAATGTTAAAACCGTTGCTGAAAATGCATCCACCAACAGTCACGCATGCTTGGCGACCTCTACATATGGCCTGATTGGCTGACAATGGTGGCGTGCGTGAAATACCCGGCGTATTTGAATCTGTTAGCCAATCACTCCACCGACGCTACCAATATTGCATTCCTGTCGGTGATTTTGAGCAATTATTCTTAACATTGCTTTAAAAAGGCATTTAGTGGTGACGTAAATAAACAATATGTTGCATTTCATGTGTTATGTTTGTGTTTGTGCCTCAACGCGTCACTTCCGCCCATATATTTCTATACAATAATTGTTTGTTTTTGTGAGCTCTACCACCCCTCAATATTTTTCCCATGATTTTAGAATCCTTCTGTATATTGGAGGGCTTCAAAATAATATTTACATCATGCGTGGTAACTTTAAAGTACGAGGGTTATTCAGAAAGTAAGGCCCGATTTCTTATAAAACATAAACCATCACCAATTTTTTTAGAATACTTTTTTTATTTAATTCCTTACATGTTTATGTATTTTTCTACATAGCTTACATATTTGTTTAAACATTTGTCATTACGTTCTACAAACTTTTGTATGCCTAAGNTGTATACATTATTCATAGACGTCTGCCGCCTGTGATGATCAAAAGTCTGTAACTGCTTCTTTCATCTTTCATCTTCTCTAAAAATGTATCACCTTCCTTATGATATCGGTCCAAAAAATCAAGAGCACAAGGCATTTATTTCATTNCACAATCCATTTATTTCATTTGGTGCTCCTCAGTAAGCAGCCTGGGAACCCAACGTGCGCACAATTTGTGAAATCGCTGGTTTTCTGAGACAATTATGTGCAAAGTTGTTCTACCCACATTCTGAAATTCCAATGCTAAAGTTTAAATTGTGAATCGCCAGTCTTCACGAATCTTTTCATCTACGGCTTTGAACGAATATTTTGTGATCACTGATGATCGGCCTGATCGCGGTTCATCATGGACATTTTCCCGTCCGTCCTTGAAAGCTCACTCACTTACGCACTTTTCCGTCACTGATCGCATTGGGGCCATACACTTGACTTATCTGTTGATGAAATTTCGCTGCTGAAACGTTCTTTGCTGTCAAAAACTTAATCACTGACAGCATTTCACAGTCGGCGGGCTGATCAATTGTTTTAAACATTTCGAACTGACACTAAACAGCACAGTGCAACAACATCAATGCAAATGGCGTCGTTTGACGAGCAAGGCATGCCCAGGAGTCGGTGCGCATGCGCGTTACANGTGCAACAACATCAATGCAAATGGCGTCGTTTGACGAGCAAGGCATGCCCAGGAGTCGGTGCGCATGCGCGTTACATTGTTCGCGCGACATTCGATTAGCTACGGCGATTCGGACCTTACTTTTCGAATAGCCCTCGCATCATTCCATCCTCGCTGCGTTATGATTTCTTTTCGTAGATAAACATACCAGGGGTACATTTAACAATTTTGTCACAATATAAGGGTTTCAAACACTTTGCAATGCAGTTCAAGCGCCAGGCAGGTGGAACCCTCAAACTGCAACAAAATATAAAAACACCTTATTAAACTGTTTCCTTTCTTGGATGTCGTCAACGAGTGTTCTCGACTCTACACCTGCGGCCTCTTCATGACTGAAGAACACGATGCACCCATTCTTGGAGTTTCCTGTACTTTCATTGGTAGATTGGGAGTCAGCGTGGTTTTACCGAGTCTACGGCTTTCTTTCCTCATGCTCAGCACTTTACGATCCCAAGTTATATTCACATTAAGGGCGGATGCAACCACAAAGATGTCAGCGTAACAACAGTAAGTACTAGGACACGGAGAGAAAATATGTATCTGAAAGATTCAGTAATCAAATATTAATACAGAATAGAATTGGGTACAATTATAAAGCAAATACAGTAGAACAAATTGAGTCTCCTAGGAGTGCCGGAAGGGAAATTTTTTTTCGGGGGCATACTTTTTTTCTGATTGTAGGTCTTACTTATGTAATGNTCCTAGGAGTGCCGGAAGGGAAATTTTTTTTCGGGGGCATACTTTTTTTCTGATTGTAGGTCTTACTTATGTAATGCCATTTTACTGAAATTCACGATATCAATTTCCTATAATCAGATACGAAATTCACAGTTTCACAAATTTTTGTATGATAAAATATTTAAAAAATATCAAAGCAATTTCTTTAATTAAATAGGGAAATTAATTTTACAAAAAATTCGCAGGTACAGAAAAAATATACGGAGATATTTCATCAAATTCNTCCTAGGAGTGCCGGAAGGGAAATTTTTTTTCGGGGGCATACTTTTTTTCTGATTGTAGGTCTTACTTATGTAATGTCATTTTACTCAAATTCACGATATCAATTTCCTATAATCAGATACGAAATTCACAGTTTCACAAATTTTTGTATGATAAAATATTTAAAAAATTTCAAAGCAATTTCTTGNGATAAAATATTTAAAAAATTTCAAAGCAATTTCTTGAATTAAATAGGGAAATTAATTTTACAAAAAATTCGCAGGTACAGAAAAAATATACGGAGATATTTCATCAAATTCAACTTTTTTGAAATGAGTTTTACAAACAACAACGTCATGACTCTGAAAGAATGTTACGTATAATATATGCAATATATATATATTCCATGCTTGAAGAATACGGCACAATACGTGGTGTCTCAGAGTTGAACTGAAAAGCGATTTTTGTTTCATTACACAGCGCATTCAACATGGGATACCTCAACCGAGAGGCTTTCTAACTACAGCAGTACCCGAATCATTTACCCAACTAAAAAGTGCACACATAAATTTTCAGCATTATCGAAATTTCGACAGGAACAGTCGCAGGTCCGAACTCTTCGCTAGCCTTGGCGATCAAAGCCTCGATGGCCCCCTTTGGGTTCCGAACCAACACCGTATTGTCGGGAAGTAAGATTTGGCTCTACCCCGAGTTGACCGCGTTTTTTCCGGAAGTAAGTCAAAGATGAATTTTGTATTTAAGTCTCATGGTTAGGGCCGACAAACCAAACGCGACGAAACTTGAGCCAACTTGGGCTCACAACTTGAGTCATGATGGATGCTGGGCGCGAAATATCCCAGACCAAGTCAACTTACCACACGATTTTCAGACTGTGCACACCATTATCAACTTAAGATTTAAGACATAGAAATATAAATTAAATTTTAGATCGTTTTGGCTTAAACGTTAAGCGTTGACAATTGAGTTCATACTACTTTATTGTTAAATCTCACAGTAGAAACACTTCTTAAATATAAATATCAGTTCCTTATAGTCGTGAGTTTGGGGAACCACAGAAAACCACCTGTCTTAATAAAAACACATATTTTAACGGTGATTTCACCCAACTCTCTTCAGGACTTTTTTCTTTTCGCCAACAGCTAAAAAAAACAAGTAAATACACAGACTGTTCTTAAGCAATAACTTCGCAGTTGTGCACAATGAATTTTTGGCAGCGTACCTTTAATTCTCAAGTCTCTAGCTAAGTTTTCAAGTTTTGAAGTTAGTTTGGAAGTGTGTAGATCGCCTTACGATTTGGCTTGAACAGCCACCGGGATCAATTTTTCCAAATCGGAAAGGGACTTTTCAGTGAGCCTGTTGAAACTTTATGTAAGAAGGCATTCCCGTTGATAGTTTGTACGATCTGCCGCAATCGTTTTGGTTGTTAAAAACTAATTGTTTGAAGTTTTTGTTAGCAGTTGTCTGTCTCTTTTACGGGAACATATATTCGTGAGATGTATTTCGAAAATTATTGTACGTAGTATAGTTTACCGATGTCACCCTGTAAGTTAGGATCTGCATGATGTACAATAATCATAATTAAGCCGCGTTACATATATGCTAGTTGGCTCATGAAACATCATGGAACATACTTGGATGACGTCATGTAGCGGGTAGTTTGTGATTATGTGGCGTCCCTCGTGATGCAAATTGCGTATAATCAGAGAGAGCCCACAAGATTTTAATGCTACTCCACAGCGCAGTAACCGTTTAATATAATGGGGTGACTTTTTTTTTATTATTACTATTGGCACTGCTACATCAGACTCTGGTACTGTGCCACTCAACATATGTTACTGTAAAAAGTCTCACGTCCAATAAACTTACTTCTGCTTCACTCTGCACCTTCGGGTTGTGATCTTTGAAGATTTAACCGGCACCACACCCAACTTGCTTCTACTCAGCAGCTCGCGGCAACGCCTGGACACTTCTTCATCTCTGCTGACTTGTACATATGCGTTAGTCGAAAACAGTATGATTCCATCATAAGGAAAATATAAATTTATTCTAGCACCCTGTGACTTAAGTTGATCGATCGTCATTTGGCACTGTATTTCTTACACTGAAAGAAAGAACATCTGTATGCTTATATAAAAGCGATGATATGCATAATACAGAAACTTTCAGAACGTAACAGGGAAATTTCCGTAATGGCAAGAATTAACTGTCAAACGTTCTTCTTTTTGTATTCGTGAAAGCATGTAAAGTTACAACTGTTTGGAAACTGTGAAAATTATTGGCCATAACGTAGCAACACACAATAGTAAACCTAAATCCTCTCGTCGAAATTTAACAAAGGGAGGATTATTTCATTGCCTCCCTTCTATCCATTCGCATACCCCTCTCTGCATATTACAGGGTGGGAAGGGTTCCTTCTAAATTAATTTAAATTTTAATTCGTTGTTTTTACCTACCTCCATGTTCTAACTGCCTTACAAATGATCTGTTTTATGCAAAACAACCAAGATGCTTCGTTATTCCCAAACGCTCAGAGACATAAGCTGCACGAAAAACTGAAATAAGGCCGGTGGTCTATATACTGAGAGAAAAAAAATTACAAACTTTTTTACTGACCTTGTGCCGACATTTATATTGCTAATTATTTCTGAAAGGGGGCCTATAATAATTCCTTTTATTTCTCTTTCATTCACGGAGATGCATTGTCTTTTAGCTTACTTTTCTTGGAAAGATTGCCTGGTACGTTCATTTGGATGGCTTCACGTATCTCCCTTTTATTACCTTTCTTATGATCAAGTGAAGGTAATAAAATGTTTGTAGGACTACAATGCCAAGCAAAATTAGTCAAAACGACTGAACAGTACATGAAGAATGTATTTAATGTTAGTAAAAAATTTTAGTGCTCCAAAATGTCAACACATCTATATGACGTCAATACAAAGACGATATACCAATCGGGGTTTCAATGCTTATACCACTGTATGGACGAGTGATGATTTCTTATAAATTAATATAAAGTATAGTACATATGTCACCTGAACAGTAAACAAATTTTAAATTCCAAAACAGAACGGTTACTTTTATCCCTCTATAAAGATCAAAAACTCGTGGCGTGGACTTGCGTTCGGAATACTTTCTACATTAATATGCACAGCTTTAAAATTTTAGTTCAAATCCTCTGATACAGTTTCGCAAAAATTTATTATATTTAAGTAACGCAAAAATGTTTTCTTTATGAAAAAAAAGAGGACGGCTGGAAATCCAAATAGAAAGAAAAACATATACTTCCCTGTTTGATCACACTATTTCAAAAGATCTGCTAATAGTGCGTGAGTCGATGATGAGAACATGTACAAAAGAGGGAAATCAATGTATAATTTCTTTAGTATATGGGTGATTCTCCACGTGTGGTTATATTAACTTAACCCAGTCCTTCCCATGAGTTAATTCTGCACCATCTTCCACCTTCCGTGCGCATTTAGGAGCAATGATCAACTATTTTTCAATACAAAAATTTTTGCTAGTGAATTATGAATAAAATATTAAATAATGTATTTTTGTTTATAATATAATAAAATTGAAGTAAATGTTTACACACCAGTACGATTTTAGCCTAATGAGATCAACTGTCCTTTCTGTGTGGCTGTGTGTTTGTAGATGTGTCTGTGTGTGCGTACCCCCCTAAACACGTTTGAATGCTTAAACCGAATTTTCACCAAACTTGTTAGAGATATAGTTGTTATTAAGGATATCCGACTTTTATAGTTTTCGAACAGACCTTGCTCTTACAGTAAAAAAAGCGGAAATTTTAAAATGTGTAGTGCTTTGTTATATATCGGGACTGATTCAAACTATTTTAACCAAATATTGGCATGTCGACATTATATCGTTTAAACATTAATTTTCTCGATGGATATTGATGTTGGTCCATGATTTTGTAAGATAGCACCACATGAAAAAATAAAGCCTTTATAATATATCTCGAAAACTACTTACTCAAATTTTTCAAAATTTGGCAAGTGAGTAATTCTATATATAGTAGGTCACAGAAAATAAAGGTATTTAAATCGATTGTCCAATATTTCCAAAATGGTGGCCATATAAATATTTAAGGTTTATTTTGTATTTCTACCATGTCGTTAGAACACATTTACAACAAATTTATATGTTGAAAGTATCAACAACAAAAATCATTTATGACCACTTGTAACCACTTTCGTCCTCTATTACTTANGATTTTGTAAGATAGCACCACATGAAAAAATAAAGCCTTTATAATATATCTCGAAAACTACTTACTCAAATTTTTCTAAATTTGGCAAGTGAGTAATGCTATATATAGTAGGTCACAGAAAATAAAGGTATTTAAATCGATTGTCCAATATTTCCAAAATGGTGGCCATATAAATATTTAAGTTTTATTTTGTATTTCTTCCATGTCGTTAGAACACATTTACAACCAATTTATATGTTGAAAGTATCAACAACAAAAATCATTTATGACCACTTGTAACCACTTTCGTCCTCTATTACTTANAAATTTATATGTTGAAAGTATCAACAACAAAAATCATTTATGACCACTTGTAACCACTTTCGTCCTCTATTACTTAAATTAGCGCCCCACGAATAAAAAAAATTTCATGTCTTATTTCTGGAAACAATTCACAGTAGATTCCTACCAAATTTGGCAAACAACTAGTACTAAGGTATATAATGTAATATGGTATGTTTTAAATATGCGAGACACTTATTTTCGAAATGGAGGCCATATAGCAATTTTAGCTTTGTATGCGATATCATCGAAACCATGTCAGTAATTCCAACTTAACTTGGTGCAGTAAATATTACAACCATTAAATGTGTCCACGCAATGTCTCTTTTTCCATCATTTTGTAAGATAGCATCACATTACAAATTAAAATTTTTGTCATATCCCCGGAGAAAACCAAAGGATTCTAACCAAATTTGGCAAACAAGTAGCATTACAGCATTTCATGTAAATTTAAATGTGTTAAGCTGGTCGTACACTTTTTTTTTTTTTTTTTTTGGCCATATAAACATTTTACTTCAATATGTTACACCTACGAATTTACGAAACACATTTCAACTTAAATTTGAATGCTGAATAATATATTACAACCATAACATGTGTCTATACGAAGCCTCCTTTCCTGCCGTTTTGTGTGATAGTCTAAAATGAAAAAATAATTTCTTTATTTTCATCTCTGGTAAACAGCCGATACCCACCAAATTTAACAAAGAAGTGTAATTGTGGTAGGCCATATTAATTTTTATATGTTTGAAGTGTACCAGACTATTATTTTTAGAATGACGGCTGTATTAACACTTTAACTTAAAGTGGTATATCTACGAAAATACGTAACTGACTTCAATTTAACTTTATACACTGGCAATAACTATGTATGATAATTATCGGATGCACTAATAAATAACCTACAGATCATTGATATATCAACAAGGAAATAAGTATTGTCGTCTACTTTGCTACAGCACGTGCCATAAAATTTCTTGTTTGCAACACCTGAAACCATAAATTAACGTGGGTCTGAAATGGTAAGAGAGAGGTTGACACGACGATAGAAAATGCTAGAGATTTAAAGAGAGAAAAAAGAGAAAGATACATTGTGATGAGATAAAAAGAGTGTGAAAGTGATTTTTGTTGTGTATATATAATATATTATACANAAGAGAAAGATACATTGTGATGAGATAAAAAGAGTGTGAAAGTGATTTTTGTTGTGTATATATAATATATTATACACTATATATACACATACTTGCAGATGTTTCCGTCACGCTTAAGAATATTATTATTGGTTTTGTGAATATTACCTTAAATACGTGTATCTACGACGAGCGGCTAGATCACAATTCATAAAGTATTCTGTAAGCGTTAATGTAAAACCCAAGGTCTTTTAATCATCACATGAAAATAAAGACAGCCTTTCAAAAACGAGGAATAAATTTCGCTGAAATTAGAAATAAAATGTTTTACTACTTAATGCATTCCAGAATCCAAGTTTGGAAACGTCATGAAGATTAATTTACCAGTATTAGTTTTTCTGGCAACTGAGATACTGAAGAAAAGAAAAATCTTCTGATAGTTAAGGGTTGTCTATAATAGGAATTGTAGTTGTAGTATTCGGTTGGTATAAAATGCAGAGCATGTAAGGAGGAAAAAAGGATACGAGTTATTTTAGAACTTGTTAACATTGTAGTGCATATAGTTAAAGGATCAGATGAAACTCTCATACATAAAGCTTTTGCTAACAAATCCTGCAACTGTGGCACCACTGAGAAATTTTCTAACATAGAAAAATTCTTACTAGCTCTATATTTTCTGCAAGATCGTTGAATTTTGTGATAGTTTTCTGACTTCAAACATCAACCCGTGTTTTCATGCAGTTTCCAACTTCACAGTAGTAAAAAAAAAAAAGAATATTCTGTATATTTCATACAGTAGGTACGTACAATTTTTGTAAAATAGTTTTATTTCTTTCTTCTGGTTGCACACGAACGCTGTTCCATTTTTGTTCCTGACGTAGTTCCCTTCTTTCTTTCTTTTGCATTTCTTTGCCGTGACTTCCGCGAAGAAAGATTGTGCACCGCAGATGTTGTATTTTTGACACACTTGCTAGAGCACAGATTTCTGAGAAACGCGTTTAACCACTGAGCTTCAAAAGACTTTGAGACAGGTTTTTTTTTTTAGTGTGGATCGATGTTCCGTGACAGTCGCGTGATCGTATTCAAAATTTAACGTTCCGGAACCGGCAGCGAGATGAAAGGGTGAGTTCCAATTTGGCTGAAGGGACGCCCTACTCTCCAAACACGTCCGTTTGCCAATTTTGCCTCAGATGTTAAAACTATCTAACTGTTCTTCGTAGATACTTTGAGCTCTAGATCAAATAAATTTTAAACATCAACCAAACAATTGGTTAATATAACCTTAAATCTTACAGACATATCTGGTTTTTTTTTTAAAGAATAATTTCGTTTTATTTAAAAGCAATATCCAGGTTTCAGAACTTGTGTTGACCTACGCAGTAACAGTTGTGTGCGTCTATTTTCCTTGGCTAATTGTTCGACAACACTAATTATTCTATATATATTACAATTAATTTTAATTGCTAAAAATCTGTTTAATTTTCACCTGTAACAAAATGTACAGACGCAAAAGTGTATTTTATTTAAATTCTGATTTTGACGTGGTTGGTTCAGATAATTACAGAGGAAGAATATGCTTCTGATTATTATGAATAAATATGTTGACTTATTTAATCGAATGTCACATAAATTTATTCTGGTTGCAGAGAGAGAGAGAGAGAGAGAGAGAGAGAGACCATGTGATATGTGACGTCATGCATTCCTAACGGGCACCCGCCTACCACCCAGTTGCATTGCAAAAGACAGAAATGTCCAACATTAAAACAAGAGACTATCGCCAGGCGTTATGTACCCGTGTAAATGTATAAATAAATAGATAAATATACCTAGATGATTGGACTCAAAACTAAAAATAACTAAAAACCCCACCCTGCGTTGTTGAAATGTTTTGCTAATTTAGAGATAAATTATCAATGATACAAGTAAAAGTAATTAATATGTTCAGGAAATATTTAATTGTTCTATAGTTTTGAGGTTTAATATAATTTATTCAGTGTTTGGAACTGTGCGGCAACAGTAATTCGTGTTTAATAATGCGTTTTTCCTTTTTCAAATTTATAATTTCAATTTATTCATTCGACAGTTTTAACGATCGTTAGGTGATCTAGCACATTTCTCTTCTGCCTGTAAGCTGCGAGCACGTAATTGGTTCTTGTAATACGGTATAATAGGTATCATGGTAAGAGNGCAGCTCGGCAGCTGACGCCACAGGACGCGTGTAATGGGTCCCTTGCTGATCGCTTGTGAGTGGTCGGAATGCATTCAGTTTCCCCTGGGCTGCACGGTGGTTACTGGCTCCTGCTGCGTGCACCGATAATGTACAGTAGTGAGCAAGCACCAGTCTACCTAGCAACACTTCACCACGCGCCACTGACCGCGTCACAAGCCGCGACGCCCCCACGGACAGTTTTCGGCGATGCGAACAATTTTTCGGGAGATGCTTAGGCTGGGCACAGCCCTCTTCGCGCAAAACAAGGCGACCGGCGCTTGACGAGTGCAGGACGTAGACTGAATGTAGGGTAGAGCGATCTCGTTGGACGCACATAACCTAACTCCGTGTCCCAACATTGAACTGCTTTCCTGCCAACACGACTATCATCAACGACATTGATAGGATTTAAGGTAAGAACACTGTTAATGTAAACAAGTGCTTTGAGATGCCTGTATACTTTATTAAACAAAATACTCTCACAAAATTAAATTTACTCATATTCATTAAAAATTGGTTAAAGATAAAGTGCTTATATTTTGACAATTAAGTTATAAAGAAACATGTTCATCACTGTTTACCGTTTGACTTTGACAGTTGTGTCGGTTTGGGGTACGTCAATGTTGAATACATGCGCATGGGACGAAGAAACAGTCTACCTAATATCAAGCCTATGGTTCAGAACCGCTGAGTCGTGATTTTAACTCACACGGACCGTGACCGTGATCTATGTTTCTTTGAAATTGTCTTTCGGCTGAACAGTCAAACTTCAGTGTGCCGGGAGAGAATAGAATATTTTTCTGTTCACTCGTCATCTTAAAAATCTTCTCGATGCGAAAGGGCCCCGGTGGTGAAGTGGTTAGACTACTCGCCTACCACCTCGGCGAACTGTGTTTGACTCCCGGCGGGGTCACTCCCGGATTTTCGTGTGTGGAAATCGTGCCGAACGATGCCGTTGGTCGGCGGGTTTTCTCAGGATCTCCCTTTTCCCCGCCCTTTCATTTCGGCGCTACTCCATACTCACCTCACTCCATCCTCATCGGCTCTCAATATCTGAAGTTAATAGTCGCCAAAATCTCGTCACTCACTCACTCACTCACTCTTTCACTCGTGATGCGAGTGTTGTCGATTGAATATTAATCGATGCTGCAATTATTTTCTCGTTCCTGCTTGTTTATTTCAAGACTGTTTAGTACCGCTGCTGTAACGGAACTGCATTTTATAATAAAACCCAGTTGAAATATATTTTCTGCTTGNGAAGACTGTTTAGTACCGCTGCTGTAACGGAACTGCATTTTATAATAAAACCCAGTTGAAATATATTTTCTGCTTGTTTAATTATTTACGTTTATTTGGTGCCTTTCATCTACGAACTTTAATCTACGAACTTTAATATTTTGCTCTGAGCTGAGCTAACGAGCTGATGTTTCGACAAATGTCAGACCTATCTCGTCCGTTAAATTACAAGGTCTAACAGAATTTTGGTTTACAAATCCTGGCTAGAGCCAAATTCGGCGTGAATCGGCTCCCGTCAAATGGACGGATTATAACAAGTTGAGTATACGAGCCCATTCGGGCCCAAAATAAGCTTTTGGTGCTTTTTCAGACAATGTTTTAAATGTAAATTGAAGGCAATGTTTTGCCTGTTTGCCATATTTTCGAACAGCGAATTATTCCGATGTCACGTATGAAATGGCCGGGACACGGTTTTTTTGCTCAGCCTGAGAACTATTGTAATTTACCTTAAAATGTCCCGATGAGTTGTCACTTGGCAAATAAATTTTTCAGACTTTTTTTTTAATGTCCAAAGTAAGGGGCGATACGGAAATATTAAAAATAATATACTAAATATAAATATTTGTACATTTCCTTGTTATTACGAGATTTTCTATATGCCCATTTTGTAAAAACTAGTGTCTTATGTGTTAAAGAAACACTTGGCATATAAACATGGTAAAACGATTTGTACAACTTTCAAAGATGACCTAATAGTCAATATTTTGCATAAAAGTTTACAGAAGCTGTCATTGATTTTTCTTCACAGTGCNCTTTCAAAGATGACCTAATAGTCAATATTTTGCATAAAAGTTTACAGAAGCTGTCATTGATTTTTCTTCACAGTGCGAACAATTTTTTTAATTAGCATATGTTAGCCTACTTTTCAAAGAAATGGTAGGTTTATGAAATCACCTGGTTCCCTGTCTGGAATGTATACCACCCCCCCCTCACCAAACACGAATAATAACTTTTAAACCGGATACCCAATTGAACGAAACTAAGTCCACATATAGTATTTTGTAGGGACGTCAGACAATGTTTTGTTTTTGATCATGCCGGGTACAATCAGGGCGAGTGTAAAAGAAAACCTCAAATTTGAAGGTGTATAATTTCAAAACCAAACAACCTATAACCTTGATTGACTAATCAAATGAACCGTGGAACCGTGAAGTTGGTTTACCATATATATGTTCAAAGTGACCACGAGTGGCCCGATCACAATCTACGCGATAGTCAAACTCGCTCCACACTCTTGTCAGCATGTCCGGTGTTACTGTTTGGATGGCGTCCGTAATTTTCATTTTGAGGTCGTCAATGTTAGCCGGCAATGGTGGACGAAACACTTGTTCCTTTATATACCCCTACAGAAAAAAAAAACGCACGGTGTAAGATCCGGGCTTCTTGGGGGCCAGTGATGAAGAGCCTGGTCCACAGCTGCTCCTCGACCAATCCAGCGTTTTGGCAACGTCTCGTTCAGGTATCTCCGAACAGCTAGGAACAGCTGGGTGCAAATGGAATGGCGCACCATCCTGCTGGAAAATGAAGTCCCCCACCGTCTCTTCTAACTGGGAAAACAATCACTCTGCTACCTCCTCACCACATAAAACCGAGAGTTACGAATGCCATCCAAACCGTTACACCGAACATGCTGACAAGAGAGTGGAACGAGCTTGATTATCGCGTAGTTGTCGTTCGGGCCACTCATGGTGGTCACATTGAACATTTATGAGTGTACGGTAAACAAACGTCACGGTTCCGCGGTTCATTTGATTTGTCAATCAAGGTTGTAGGTTGTTTGGTTTTGATATTATAGACCATCAAAGTTCGGGTATTCTTTTGTACTCATCCTGTATTTTTAAATAGTGGCCATTTTTAAATGTAGGCCACTGTCATATCACGAAAACCAATCATCCAATAAAAAAAAAATTTTAAACGTTGACAGTGCATTATACAAGCATTTAATTTAGAAAGCGATAATGGCATTGATTCGTGTTTTGTTAAGATTNTAAACGTTGACAGTGCATTATACAAGCATTTAATTTAGAAAGCGATAATGGCATTGATTCGTGTTTTGTTAAGATTGCGCAAATTGAATCAAAAATATTTTTTTTCCCATTATATCTCGGGAACCGGTAAACCGATTTTAACAAAATTTGTCAAGTTGCCAGTGCATGATGTAAGTATTGAATTAAGAAACCTATAATATCATTTGTCCTCCATTTTATACAATCATGCAAATTGAAAAAATATAACTCTTGCATTATATCTTGGGAACCATTTCACACATTTAAACCAAATTTGTTACGTTGGCAGTGCTTGGTGAGTACGCATTTAATAGTGATAAAGTTGTCAACTGGCTATTTTGAAAGATGGGGGAATATCAAAAATTAAATTACTGTCTCATATTACTGTAACTACAAAACCAATTCCTGACAAATTTGGCATATAAACAGTTCTTTTGTAGGCCACATACATATAAGCAATTTAAATGGATTAGGAACTTATTTTTAACATAATTGCTAGATAAATGTTAATATTATCTNCACATACATATAAGCAATTTAAATGGATTAGGAACTTATTTTTAAAATAATTGCTAGATAAATGTTAATATTATCTACCATATTCTCTGTTCAGTTTCGACCAAACTTGCCAAACTGAAATTATCTTTTATAAGCATCTAATATGTCATTACATAGACCCTTTGGTACGAGATTTTATAAGAAAGCGCTATGTAAAATTACATTTTTGTATTATATCTCGGGGAAAAACTCAACGGATTGCTACTAAATATGTAAATCACTTAATACTACGGTAGGTCATGTAAACAGATATGTTTTAGTGGCTCGGACTATTACTTTTAAAATGGCGGCAGTAATAAAAATGTTAGAATACTATGCTATATCNGATATGTTTTAGTGGCTCGGACTATTACTTTTAAAATGGCGGCAGTAATAAAAATGTTAGAATACTATGCTATATCTACAAAACCATTCAGAAATTTCAATTTTATCTATAACAATCATGAAATTTGTCTACCCAGAGCCCAATTTTGTAAGCTAGTGCCCCACGAATAAATAAAGCTTTGTCATATCTCGAAAAACAATAAAACAATTCCTTCAAAATTTGGCAAGCAAGCAAACAAGTGTGAGGCCATATACATACGTTTTCAAAATAGCGCCCATATAAACATTTTAGCAAAGCATGATATACCCACGAATCAATGTATCAAATTTCAAACTAATTTTGTATGTGGGCAGTATCTATGCAAGCATCAGATAAGCGGATACATGAACTTATTTGCCTACCATTTTGGATGATAGAACCACGTAAAAATTTAAGTTTCCGTGTCCTATCTCGGGAAATTATTAACTGATACCCACCGTATTCAGGCGATAAGTTATACTATTGTCATGCATTTAAATTTATATTTTTAAGAAAGAAGTCATATTTTTTTTCAAAATCACAGCAATTTAAATATTTTATGTCCGTAAGTCAAGTGTCTCGAACAATTTTAACCTACTTGGTATGCAACAGTATCTATGAAAACAATACTGTGTGCCAGTAAATCTCCGTTCCGTTCTTCAGTAATGAAAATACNTGGTATGCAACAGTATCTATGAAAACAATACTGTGTGCCAGTAAATCTCCGTTCCGTTCTTCAGTAATGAAAATACCACCACATGAGGAAATTAAAGATTTTTTATCATATGTCTGGGAGAAGTCCACTGATTCCCAACGATATTTTTACATTATTAGTGCTACAGTTGGGCATGTTTAAAGTGTGTCTCAATTTATTTTCCGTATGGCTGCAATATAAAAGATAAATAAGTATATCATGTATATTAAATAATTTGACATATTTCAATATCTATTACAAGCACAAGATACGAGGGTTATTCGGAAAGTAAGGTCTGGATCGCCGCAGCTAATCGAATGTCGCGCGAACATTGCAAGGCGCATGTGCACCGACTTCCGGCATGCCTTGCTTGTCAAACGACGCCATTTGCATTGGTATTATTGCAGTTTGCTGTTTACAGTGTCAGTTCAAAATGTTTGTAACAATTGATCAACCCGATGACTGTGAAATACGGTCAGTGATTTGGTTTTTGACAGCAAGGAACGTTTCAACAGCGGAAGTTGATCGACAGATAAGTAAAGTGTATGGCCCCAATGCGATGAGTGTCAGCAAAGTGCGTAAGTGGGTGAGAGCTTTCAAGGACGGACGGGAAAATGTCCACGATGAACCGCGATCAGGCCGACCATCAGTGATCACAGAAGATTTGGTCAAAGCCGTGGACGAAAAGATTCGTGAGCACAGGCGATTCACAATTTCAACGTTAGCATTGGAATTTCTGAATGTTGGTAGAATAACTTTACACAAAATTGTCTCTGAAAATTGTCAAATTCACAAATTGTGTGCACATTGGGTTCCCATATTGCTTACTCAGGAACACCATATGAAAAAAATGGCTTGTGCTCTTGATTTTTTGGACCGATATCATAAGGAAGGTAATCAATTTTTAGAGAAGATTAAAGGTGAAAGAAGCAGTTACACACTGGTTATCCTCACAGGCGGCAGACGTCAATGAATTATGCATACAAAAACTTGTAGAACGTTATGACAAATGTATAAACAAATATGGAAACAACGTAAAAAAAATAGAGAAACATGTAAGGAATTAAATAAAAAAGGTTTTTTTGAAAAAAATTAGTGGTGGTTTATGTTTTATAAGAAATTGGAGCTTAATTTCCGAATAACCCTCGTGTGTGTGTG
Organism: Clitarchus hookeri; assembly: GCA_002778355.1. NCBI lineage: Eukaryota > Metazoa > Arthropoda > Insecta > Phasmatodea > Phasmatidae > Clitarchus > Clitarchus hookeri. Next base: position 1,133,390 of record NQII01000185.1, on the reverse strand, counting down.
TGTTTGTGTATATATATAGTCTGTTTTTGGATATTTTGTACGATAGTACTAAACAAGAAATTTAATGGTTTTTGCTATATCTCGGGAATAGGTCACGTTATTTACACCTAATTCTCCACATTATTAGTATTTTGACAGGCCGAGTTGGTAATCTTAGTCTGCCAACTGCTTGCTATCGAAGTTAATGTTCTGAATCCTGCCTCCGTGATGTACCTGGCTGCACGCCAGCTTACGGTTTAAGGCGTTCTGTTTTAGAGTACCAGGTACGGCACGTGTGCATTCGTAACGGTCTCTTTAGTGTGCATTTGTTTATGGTTGCATCTCTAATGATATCTATATCAACGAGACTTCAAGACCCACTTACCACCAAACCTTTTAATAATTTAATTTAAATTGTTCGCGTCCATGTAAATGAAAGTGGGCTGAGAAGATACATTTATAGCTTCTTTTTTAAAACTGCATTCCAAGCGCTTTGTCCAAAAACCTACAACCTGGCAAATATAGGGAGTTTTTTTTTTTTTTTTTTTTTGAACGGGGTTTAACCTGCTGTTAGTTGAAGTAGCCAGCATCTGGTATATTAGCGGTTTTGAAACTGGTGAGTATGGTGTGGCGCCGGATATAATGGACGGGGAAACGGGGATCCCCGAGAAAACACGCCGACTAGCGTCATCGTCCGGCACGATTCCCATTTACTAAAATCCGGGAGTGGCTCGGCCGGGGATCCTTGGTTGGAGAAGAGTAGGCTAACCACTCGGCCACCGTGGCTCCGGTAACATGACAAGCTTGTAAGGGTTGGAGTTTTGGGGAAGGTAAAGCCGTATCCTCGCTTTGTCTTCGGCGTCCCGTCAACCAGTGGCTCCGGCAGTATAACGACCACGTTTCCCCCAAGTTCCACCTTTTACGTATCTTACAGCTGTTGCCCTCAGTGGACGCAGAGAACATTTCAGAGTAATTTTTGCTGACAGCGGGAGTCGTTGAGTGTTGCGAATCGTTTAAGTTATACGAGGGCTGAAGTTTGCTTTGTCGTCTTCCTTGGCAACCCGGAACATCCGTCGGCAATACTTTACTTCATGTGCGCTCAGCGTTCTTTTTCTTATATAAAAGCAAATACGGTCCTTTCTTTTTGGCCGACGCGCCGCAGGCCTTCAGAACAATCCGCACAAAGAGTGAACATAATTAACTATTACCTATGTGTAAACGCTGACCACCCCTGTGGTAAATACCGTCAAAGTAAACAACTAAACGTTACTGCAAAGAGCGATTTTTTATCAATTACATTTTTAAAACTATACTTGTAACACAATAACTATGAAGTGTGGTATTCGCTGTTAACGCCTAATGAAACAAATAGATTTGTTAATATTCTTATAGAGCTAGAGAAAAAATTCTGATGAAAACGGACATTCAAGTATTTGACGATTACGACTTCGTAAGTGAGGAAACACAGTACAATTAGAATTTCTCTAAATAGATAAAAAGTGTAACAGTATATTTGAGTGTAAGGAAATGGTTAAAAACGAGACTGCCATGATTAATTTTACTATAGGAAACAAAATAATCACATTTTTATTTAAAATTCTTGTTGCAAAGATAATTTGAAGAGTACATTTATCAGAAATGAAACCGATGTAATGAAATTGCTTTCTTTGCATTTGAATATAACTTTGAATTATAATTAAGCGCACATTTAGGAAATCATTTAAATTATTCAATTTTGTTTCGACACTTTCTGTATTGAATATAAGCTATTTTTTTTTATCTTTCCGGTGTTTGTGGTCCTCCGACGTAATTAATTTACGAAAAGTTACTTAGTTTTGAATAATAAATTCTGAAATTAAATAAATACTTTTGAGTAGTAAATTCTTAGATAAAATACATAGTTTTAATTTAATTACAAAAGTAATATTACACATTTGTAACATTTTGTCTTTATTGCTACTTGGAGGGGTTTTGCCTAACTTGGGTAAAGATCCTTTNATAATTAAGCGCACATTTAGGAAATCATTTAAATTATTCAATTTTGTTTCGACACTTTCTGTATTGAATATAAGCTTTTTTTTTTATCTTTCCGGTGTTTGTGGTCCTCCGACGTAATTAATTTACGAAAAGTTACTTAGTTTTGAATAATAAATTCTGAAATTAAATAAATACTTTTGAGTAGTAAATTCTTAGATAAAATACATAGTTTTAATTTAATTACAAAAGCAATATTACACATTTGTAACATTTTGTCTTTATTGCTACTTGGAGGGGTTTTGCCTAACTTGGGTAAAGATCCTTTNTAATATTACACATTTGTAACATTTTGTCTTTATTGCTACTTGGAGGGGTTTTGCCTAACTTGGGTAAAGATCCTTTCTATATGATGAACTTAAATATGTACTATTTGTTGAATTTTTGTTGGAAATAAAAATTTTCGCAAGTGTAAAATTATTTTAATATGACGAAGAACAAAGCTATTTAAGATAAAAAAAATTTGTTATGACATTCCTTTGGTCTAAGATAAGGGGCTGCATAAGAATTTGGGGACGCAGAAAGGTGCACAATATATGTAAATAAATTTACGATTGTCGGAAAGGAAGAGTGTGATTTCCATATTAATGAAACTCGCTTTACATAGACATTCCTTTTATTTCTAAAAGCCAGCGTAATTATATTATTAGCACATAATCGTTTTATTTATTTTATATGAAGTAGTGATGAAAAATATGTTTATCTAACTACAATTAAATTTAATATTCCTACCATTATAATTTAAACTTATCTTTAAGGAAAAGTGAAATTTCAGATTAGTTCACATTTTCAAATACCGCTGAACAGCAATGGAGATATGCGACTAGTATATTCGAGGGGAACCTACCGTATTTTTGAAAAGTATATCAATGAAAAATTGTCGCCTTGCATTAGTTATGTTAATGTATCAATAATTTGCAATTTTTTCGTACTTTAAATGTTATCTTAATAATAAATCTTATTTCGTACTGTAATAAAACATAAACTTAAAATAAACTAAATATTCGATATTTCAACTGATTTTTTAAAATTTTACTTGGCAATAATCAATTATCTAAGTCGGCTAGTTAATAAATTTAGGAGCCTTGGTAATTTTTATGCATTCTTGTAGAGGAAAGTGTGGATGATTTAATGAAAGCCTGCTCTTTTTACGTCTTAATACTGTTTCTGGCTTTCAGTCGATGTGGCAAATAACAGATTTAATCAGGATCACTGGTGAAACCCTAGATAATATCAGAGTAAAAATTAATGAATCCGCATGAACATGGAAAATATATTATACAATTTGAAGATACACTGGTTTTTCGGTCAGAAATTTTAATCACTTTTTTAAATCAACAGTATCAACGACTCGTAAATGACAGACCTATTAGCACGTATTTTCAAAGCCCCTATCGGTTAATGCTTAAGTGTATTGTAGGGCAGTGGATTTTTAGCCTGTTTTCCGAAGGAAAGAATAGCTTATGAGATCACATTCCTGTCTGTGTGCGCGTATGTCCCCTCTTTCATTTTTGAACGCATGAACATAATTTCACTAAACTCGATATATATATAGTACATAGTAAGGAAACCTGACTTCTATAGTTTTGTACCACTCCAGACACTTTAAAAATGGCAGCAATTTTTATATTTAGAGTGATTCATATTTTGGGAAACATTCAACTGGTTTAAACTAAATTTTCTATGTTACAGAGCATTGTGAAGGCAATAAACTATGAAATGAATATTGCTGTGAGTCCGCCATTTTGTAAGATAGCACTAAATAAATAGAAAATTACCTCATATAACGAAAACTATTTATCCAATTCTCACCTTATTTGGTATGTTAGTTACATTGTGATACGCCAGATAAACTTTAGTAACTGAACTTGACAAGAAACGTATTTTCAAATTGGCGGCTATACAAATATTTTTCGTTTATTTAATTTACCTACCATACCACTTAACCGATTTTGACAAAATTTTATATGCTGAAACTACGTATTAAAAGTATCATATACGCAAACACAGTTACTTTTGTCAGCCATTTTGTAAGAAAGCACAAAATCAATAAATACATTTGTCATTTCTTAGGAAACAATTGATCGATGCCTATCAAACTTGATAAACAAGTAGTTTGGCAGAAGATGAAAAAATTCAAGTGATTCATTTGAAAAGGTTTTAGACGTGATTATGGACGCACGACAGGAATTTACAGACTTTGAACGCGGAATGGTAGTTGGAGCTCAACGCATTGGACATTCCATTTTGGAAATGGTTAGGAAATTCAACATTCCGAGATCCACAGTGTCAAGAGTGTGCCGAGAATACCTAATTTCAGGCATAACCTCCCACCATGGACAACGCAGTGGCCAACCGCCTGCACTTACTGATCGAGACCAACGACGTGTGCGCAGAATGGTCAGTGTTAACAGACAAGCAACACTGCGTGAAATAACAGCAGGAATCAATGTGGGACGTACGACGGACATGTCCGTTAGGACAGTGCGGCGAACTTTGGCTGTGCTGTGCTATGCCAGCAGAACACCGACTAGAGTGCCTTTACTAACAGCACGACATCGCCTGCAGCGCTTCTCCCGGGCTCGTGACCATATCGGTTGTACCCTAGACGACTGGAAAACCGTGGCTTGGTCAGATCAGTCCCGATTTCAGTTGGTAAGAGCTGATCGTAGGGTTCGAGTGTGGCGCAGAACCTATGAATCCATGGACCCAAGTTGTCAACAAGGAACTGTGCAAGCAGGTGGTGGCTGCATATTGGTGTGGGCTGTTTTCACATGGAATTGACTGGGTCCTCTGGTCCAACTGAACCGATCATTGACTGGAAATGGTTATGTTCAGCTTCTTGGAGACCACTTGCAGCCATTCATGAACTTCATGTACCCGAACAACGATGAACTTTTTATAGATGATAATGCGCCATATCACCGGACCACAACTGTTCACGATTGGTTTGAAGAACATTCTGGACAATTCTAGCCAATGATTTGGCCATCAAGATCGCCCGACATGAATCCCATCGAACATTTATGGGACATCGTCGAGAGGTCAGTTCGTGCACGGAATTCTGCACTGGCAACATTTTCGCAATTATGGACGTCTATAGAGGCAGCATAGGCGATATTTCTTCCGGGGACTTCCAACAACTTGTTGAGTCCATGCCACGTCGAGTTGCTGCACTTCGCATTGCTAAAGGAGATCCGGCACGATATTAGGAAGTATCCCATGGTATTTGTCGCCTCAGTGTATAGCCATATTAACTTAGAATGCTATATCGTCAAGACCATGTAATCAATTCCAACTTATCTTTGTATGCTGTCAATATATTTTACAACTATCAACTGTGTCTACACGTAGCATTTAGTCCACCATTTTGAAAGATATATCACATGAAAAAATTAAGTATTTATGTTGTATATCGGGAAACAATTGGCAGTTTCCTACCATATTTTTCAATCACTTTGTAATGCAACAAGTGGTTTAAATTGCTGTGCTTAGTAGTTCAGGCACTTATTAACAAATCGTGGCTCTATAAATTTTTAAGCTAATTATATTACATAACCTAACAAATTTCAACCTAACTTTGTATGTTAGCAGTATCTATTACAGCCATCAAATTTGTCTACACAGAGTTTCATTTCTTTGCATTTTTGTAACTAAGCACCACAATATAATTTGAGTTTTTGTCATATTTCTGGATACTTTCAACCCTTTGTTACCAAATTAGGCAAAGAAGTTGTGCTGTGGTAGGCCACATACATAAATAAAAATTTTGAAGTGTGACAGACACTTAGTTTCAGAATTGTTTCTTAATGTGCTATATCTACGAAAATACGAAATCGAGTTTACGTTAACTTTGTATACTGGATTTATCAGTCATCGAATGTGCTGATACAAATCCTTTTTTCTTAGTCTTATGAAGATCATCACATTAAATAAATTAATGTTTTATGCCATATCTCAGGTACCAATTGTGCGATTTTCAGCACATTATTCTCATAAGGAGCGCTATGGCAGGCCATGTAAACTTACCAGTTTTAAGTGGCTCAGTCACTTATTTACAAAATGACATCCCTGTAAATATTTAGCTTAGTAAATCTTATCATTAAAACATTAGATTGATTAAATTCGAAGTTGATACTCGAATCCAACCTCCGTAATGCAGTTGATTGCACACTATTTTATGGTAGGGGATTTTTTGCGTTATAGTCGCGGTAAGGCACATGTGCATTTGTAATTGTCTCACTACTGTTGCATATGTTTCTGGTTTCATTTCTTATGATTTTTCCAACAAGACGAAAATTCTTACCTACCAACTTAGCTTTAAAGAAATTATTTAAATATTAATTACACTTATTTTGATGAAAGTAGACTCGTTAGTTATATCAGTAACTTCTTCTTTATAATTACCACCTCTCTATCTGAGACTGGTATCAATACAGGTATGCTCAAAAAGCTATTCGTAACTCCAGTTTGTTAAAGTTATTTCTGGTAAACTTCTCGTCCATTATCTATGTAAAGAATCACTGAAAACTTTAATGAACATACTATTATTAGTTCAAAATTTCTTTCGTTTAAATGTTAGTACAAAAAAAAAAGCTATTAAATTATCCACTCTAGTATCAGTTCAGAAAATCAGGATATTTTTTAAAAAGTTATGAAAAAGAAAAATTAGTTTGCTATTTAAGTTGCTTGCAAGAAAATTTGATTACTTTCTGTACGTAACGCGGCAATTTCTTTATTTATGCCAGTTTTTATATTCCACGTATCTTTATATTATTCATTCATAAATACAGCTTGTGTCACCAATAGCTAAAGATAGGTTTTTTCGCGAAAAGATGCCAAGACCAGTTGTACTCAAAAACTTTTGTTCATATGCACTTTCGTAGTTGCACGATCTTAAAAGTCACGTACCTCAAGTGTGTGTTTGCGAATCATGGACGCTCAGTATCGAAGTACTATATTTTTATTGGCCCAGTCAAATTACACATGTCTTCTTACGTAGACACGCGGCCAATAACCAAAGGAAGTTGTGGTTGTGGAAGTATGATATTGGAGTCTAGCATGGTCACAAATGTATTCGCGAAAAACATCTGTCTCTACCAATAACTATATTTTCCGCTTTCTATGTTCCAGCGGCTGTTCCACTTTAACTTATAAAATTAAATATTTATGGAAGGGAAAATTGTTGTTTAGTAATAAGCAGAAGAAATCAGCACAGATCCAACTAAAAATATAAGGTACACAAAATAAAGTCATACAAAACATTTTTTTGCCAGAATGCTGTAGATAAAGGGAAATAAACGTCTTCTCACAGAAGTACGGGTAAAGTTGTTTTCGTATTCTCTCCTTAGAACGATAGTTTTTCGAAAAAAAAAATTGCGCATACATGCATTAAATTTCCGAACAGCATATTTCAATTTATGCATATTTTCATTATATTTCTGATTCTCCATCCCACATTCCATGCCGAAAGGTATAATGAACATATTTCAGTGCAGGACTACAAAATTATCCACAGCGTCCAGAATGTACCGGGTATTACCAATATTAATATTTACACTGTTTGTTTTATAAACACAGAGAAACTATTATTGGCAATTGTATTTGTTTGTGGGTATTTGATGCTATAATTACAACCATTCTGCTGTAGTCAGTTCCGTTTGAAGTCACGAGCGGCAGCACTACAAATGTAGAAAAAACTGCGGATGTAACGTTTTCTTTCGAGCAACGCAAGTGGATTTCAAAGTGTTATTGGAAATGTGTGAAAATGATTGAGGTGCAAAGACGATGGAGGGAAGAATTCGATATTGCGCCACCGTCACGTGTAACAATGAGACGGTAACGTGACAAGTTTGCCAAGAAGAGAACTAACGGTGTGTGATGTGAAGAAAGGAATGCGCGGCAGTAAAAGCACGACAGCGGGCGAAGGATGCATGGAGGGAATGGAGTGGAGAGATTTGGACGGCTCTTAACATCGAGGTCTTGAGAGCCGATGATGGTGAAGTGAAGTGAGTATGTAGCAGCGCCAAAATGAAAGGGCGAGGGAAGCGGGAGAACCCCGATAAAACACGCAGACCAGCGGCATCGTCCGGACGATTCCTACATGCAAAAATACGGGAGCGACCCCGCCGAGAATCGAGCCAGGTTCGCCTAGGTGGGAAGTGAGTAGTCTAACAACTACACCGCCGAGGCCCCCCACAAGAAACATGGGACTGTGTTGCACACATTATAACATTCACATGTTCCCCGGGAAATCTATGCCCGTATGGCAAGCTGTGCCTGAGTCAGGTATTAGTAAATAAATTATCAATCGCATTTTAAAACAAGTAAAATGGAGGCCCCACATTCCCATGTTACTTCACGCTATTAATGAAGACACACATGTGCATGTAGAATTTTGTGAGTGGGTCGTGGACATGTGCAGCGGCAACGAACATTTTACTGGCGCGATTGTTTGGTCCGACGAGGCAACCTTTAAACTGGATGGAACTGTCAACCGCCACAACTGCATGTACTGGACTGATGAAAATCCACACACTTTGGTAGAGCAAGCAGTTAATATCCCTGGATTAACAGTGTGGTCCTGCATGTCTGCCAGAGGAGTTGTGGGGCCATTCTCTGTGGTGGGGAATCCCCACCTCGGAAACCATGTCCTATAAGAAGCTTGTACAAGTGCAAATACTGCAGCGCGTATCGTGTAACATCGGCTTTAGCGATCGCATCAACTGAGTACTCGACATGAGGCGGAAGCAAAAAGCGTCGACATAAAAAGGATATATGATGCGTAAGTTCCGAAAAATTGCTTTGTGCCGTAGTGCAAACAATATAGACAAGAATGAATTTAAAATTATGCTTATTTTCAATTAATTATATACCAAAACTCTGCAAAGCACCCCTGAGCGATCTAACATGACATTAAAAATGCAAACTTATTACAAAGAAAATTCTATCTCGATTTACATTAAATTGATAAATTGATCGTAAAACTAGAATAATACAACTTGCATGAACTCTAAATGAATACATTATGAAATGCCAAGATGATTAAAACAATTCTTAGAAAATTGATTACATGTGAATACTTAGGCAACTTTATGAAGTTCAGCTGTTTAAGCCTAGTAAAGCCTCCGTTCAACAAAAAAGGAACTGATAAATATTACTATTAAAAGGATTAAGAAATCGTCGGAGACAGTCAAACGACCCGTCAAGGCTCCAAATGAATAAAAATGTTAACAGATTAAACTCATTTAAAAACGTATACAGGAGAGCCCATCGCGAGAGTCATGGGCACCAGAATAACTTAAAGGATTAACTTTTGGGCAGCGAATAAGACAATACACGACACGTTAAACAGGGAGACGCAGCGACACAAAGTTTTAGTTTAAACCGAGACAGAATTTAGACGGGCAACCGAAAACACAATTAAAAAAAAAACTCCAGCATTACTGTTCACCCAAGACAAACACAATTATGCCACACAAATACTAAAATATTTAAAAACAGCCCAACCGACGCACAAAATTTGTCCCTGACTCACCGTTAAGAACGCCCTAATGCTCGGCGGCTCAGTAAAAAACACTAAATTAAAATGAGCCCCATCACGGCTTTGACGTCCTACAGGACGACGAGTGCGGCAGCTAAACCACGTGGAGAATTCTTGCAGGCGACACGATCAGGCGACGACCGGGCGTAGAATAGGAAGAGCTCGAGCCGTGGAACGGCTTAAATAAACTATCTGAATCGTATAAAAACTGATGACGCACGAGCGGAGGGGAAATCGAGTGAGAGTGAACAGGGCGGAAAGAGGAGGGTATCAGAGCCGAGCAAAGAGTACACCTCCGCGTCGAGTTAAAAGCAAAGAAATTGTCTTGCGCGACGGGCGCTGGTGTCGCAGCTTAATTAACCGTGAGTACTAACTGTAGGGTGGCAGTGCAGCTATAGGCCGTTCACGGCAAGGTGAGCACTTTTGAGGCCCTAGTTACTTGTTTTTTTTCAGACATTTTTTATCCTCTGACCACAATTTAAAATAAATATCGTAATGTAAGTAATAAACACAGTATGTAGATTCCACCGCACTCAGAAGTTGACGTCTAATGCTAAAATGATAAATTGACTATTATTCCAAATTAGAGGGCTTTCAAAAGTATTCACTTTACTGTGAATAGCCTATACACAGTCAGCTCCTGCGATGTAAACATCGATCAGCAGCGTTTAAAATCGAGAGCAGTGTTGAAATACCAATACTGCAATTATTCCCCGCGTTCTTTCTTTGGCGCTCGATTCTTGACAAACTGAAAGAAATGTTTGTGGAACATAGTCAATAAAAATAAATAAATATATATATATATATATATATATATACCATTTGTTATATATATTTTCGTCAGGAATAACCTCCCGGTGTTTGTAGTTGTTGTTTGTAAACATCCGGTATATTTTAACAGGCACACTGACTGGTATGCGCCCAGCGAAGATGGTAATGGCGGAGAGAAAGAATTCCAATAACTAAACGTTGAAATTAAAATTTGCTTGTTAAATGTTTGTGAATAATGATGTCTTTTGTTTTCTGTATGTTTAATACATAAGAGTGTAAGAATGGACAAATTTGTTACATATTTACTTTCCTAATAATTTCGTAGTTCACTTGGCCGACGTAAGAATAACGTGGTAAGGCCCATGGAAATTTTTACGTATGTTGGATGAATAAGTTATGTACAAACAAGTAGATCTTCAGCAGGGATTCCAAAAGTTCTCAGTCACGGCGCACAGTCTATAGCAGTCGTTTAAGCAACATCATCCCAAATTCTGCAATCTGCTGCCCCTAAGTGTGATGCTGAGTTCGGGCAGGCAGGACTTCATACGCCATCATAACACTATGCTCACTGCATTATTGTGCGGACAGTAAACTGACTCTCTCTTTCCACGAGAGCAAAGTACAACTTCCGCCCCTCACGCCATTCCCCTGTGGCACTTTCATTTGTTTCCATCACAGGAGATAAAACAAATTACTTTTGAGGTAATTGTTATCCCCTACTCCCTTTTAATATGATTTGTATTACACCCTCCAGAAACGTGACACTTTACAGCTGTTCTTAAACTGGTTGAATCAGTTAAAAATATTTTTTTCTACTGTCTACGAAATCTTAAAAGCTATAATACTTCTCTGATTTAATTTTTGTTAACTACCATTTACCTACTTCATTTTAGCAACTTCCATTCTTTACGTTTCTATTAACCATTATGGCACGAATACATAAACTTATTGTCATAAAAATTAATTTCTTTCTATATAAACGCTATTTTATCATCAATTTATTGTAACATAATGAAATTATTTAATTTTTAATTTTTTTTCTTACAGAATAGCGAATTTCTACGCGGGATAAATAAATTACATTCTCTCTAACTTTAAATACATGTTTTTAAAATCGTGTTTTGTACACAACAGCCACCCTTTTAAGTATTTCACTGTGCAATAAACGAGTTCCTTTTTTTTTTCTCCTTTTAATTTTTACATGCTATATGGAAGTAAAATTAATATTAAGTGGCCTGCACGCACGGAATGTAAGGTTCATTTTTGGGTGAAATATAAAGTAAACATTAGCTGGTATAGACCATTAATGGTCACTTCCAGCTTCCCTAAAGACCTACTAAATTTCTACTTTCGGGCTGTTCTTCCACCTTATCCAAATAATACTTAAAAGTCCTGAAAATCACACCAATCGGACAATGCACCGCAATCGTGCGCATTCAGTTTAATAAAATTTTCCGAGAAAACTTTTTCTTGTTAGGTATTAACAATACACCTAATTTCTCTCTATTTTTGTGATTACTCATAAAATAATTATTAAAATATATAGACAAAATAATAGTAAAATTTCAACTCGACCAAAAATAAGCTACTTTTATGTTAACTAAAGTATAAAACGCTTGTGGTAATAATATATTAAGAAAACAACCAAACATGTCGCGCATAGGATGATTTTTCTAATGATTGATTGAAAAGTTGTAGTTATACTGCGAAAAGCCAGTATAAAATCATCTGATTCGCACAAGAGCCATCCATGGGTTTCTGATCAGCGTGCTTGGGAACTATAGCGATCAGTTTCGGAACCTCACAGATGTCACGTTTTCTTTCTAGTACAGCGTCGTCAATGAAATTGCATGGCGGCTCCTTTGATGTGGGCGCACAGATTCGCTCATTGGTTGCGAGAGACTCTGGAAGCGGGCCATGCGTCTAACTTAGAAACTGCGTGCGCGAATTATATCTCATATTGGCTGGGCTGCAATTTAGCAAGCAAGTTACTAAATGCTGATTGGTGGGCTGTAATCCGAAATGTTGCTTGACCGTGCTAAGATTTTTTCTACTCAGATTGGTAATCTCAATGCATTTTAGTTTGGAAAATGAAATTTTTGGCCGCCGGGTAAGCGCTAGTGTCGCATGTGTACCGGATTTTCAGCTTTGTTTATTTTTTAAAAACAAAATGGTGGCAATAATCATAAATCAAATATAAAATAACTATGTTACCGAGTAAAATCTTTCTCTTTTATTATTCACATGGCTGAAAATTTCAAATAAAAGTGACCTTTCGGAACACTGAGCTTCTAGCGGCGCAAATTTCCCCTATGCAAACTCTCCCCTAAGAAAACTCGTTTTCTTCCTAACCTGAGTGAAATAAACTTTAAACGGCCTCCATTTTACTGGCGTGTGCGGCTGAAGTTTTGCACTATTCGAGGTTATTCCACGTTAAAGTAAGCACTTACGAAATCAAGCTCTGAAAAATGTTTCTGCCCCCAACGGCATATATTTTAACGGATACACTGTGTCGCTACTAGGACACGTGAGTTATACAGGTTGATGGCTAGTAGTTTATATAGTTAAATTATTTGGTGCATACTAAGGGCACCTGTGGTTGTTGTGTTAGGGGTAATCTAATACTGGTATGCTCCGTTGTTTAACACACCAGTATTTTATTGGTCTGAAGGTCACATAGGTATTTACACACACTGGCGAGACTGAGCCCCCCCCCCCCCTACTAGTCGTAGGCCTGAAGGGCTGGTGGGCTTAATACTATGCGTCGGGGAACGTTGTTGAAGGGAGACGTTTCTCTACTTATCTGTGACAGCGGCTTTTGGTGAGTTGTCTTCGTTGGTAGTGAGGCCTGGTGAGTTGGGTGGCCCATTTTCAGGCCCTCGGACTGCCTCTCATGGGCGTGCTGTACTCAACTGGCTTCTTCCTGTGGCTTTGACTGACTCTCTCTGAAGTCCGGGATGGGTTTCCGGGACTTGTACTTTCTCGGCGACCTCGGCTGGCGTTCCTGGTTGGAGAGAGCGTCTCCTCGTCCTGCGGCGACGTCCGCAACGGTCCGGCTCGCGTTTCTGACTTCCCCACCTCGGAAACTGCCACTAAGTTTTCGGAAATGAACTCATAAGTTCTCGGCACCTTTACTGGGTTTGTCTCGGGAATTTACACATGAAGTTTCGGTGGTTCCTGGGTTCTCTCCTCGGTGACATCACAATTGTCTTACTGACTTACTGACTGACTGCTTGCCTCGTCGCCATCCGGCGCACGACTACGTCTTCTCGGGGAATGGCGCCTCTCGGACTGGGGCTACCACTCGTCTCCGGGAATGTACTCACATTCTCGGCACTGTTCTCGTCACACGACTGATTACTCCCGTTCCAGCTTCTCCCGTTTTGGCTGCATCTATCTCGTCTCTCGGTTGTACCGCCGAACCACCCCCGTCTTGGCTGGCGATAATTGCTCCCGAACAACTGACTGCGAACAACTGATTGTACATTACTGCCTGGGCCGGGTCCGAACTCCGGCCTGGTGATAAGACTGCCTCTCGCACTAACTGCCTCCTCTGCCTCGCATCGCGGCTGAAAAACTCATCGTGAACAACTGATTACAACTGACCCCGAATCTTGGCTGCTCCTGAATTTAACCCGTCTCCCACTATATTCAAGTTGGCTGTCAGCAGTTTCTCGAGAGAAATCTGGAAATCCCCTGTGTACCTCGCACATTTTTTGTGTAGGTTTTCGTGTCTCGTCAGCGCTTGCGCGCTCCAACTAGGGTGGAGGGGGGGGGTGCGGCATGACGTTCCGGGGATTCCTGGGAGCTGTGTCTGCACTAATACTCGTCGGGGGCACCTCCTGATTCCTTCGTAGAGGGCTTATATCAGCTAATTCTAGGGACTTGCCCTGTTTCTCTCAACTTCGGTTTTTCCCCGTGTGCCCTTATACGGCGGGACTGTCCCGAGGATGTTTCTCAGGGTGTGAATACAGCGCAATGCCTATCCCATGTATCTGTCATGCGTCAAGACTATAATCTCAGAACGTGAAGTTCTTTTAAAAAGTTAATGAAAATATATAAGGGAGGAAAAAGAGGGGATCTCTTGCTCACATACTCATTTTTAGTTTCTGAAAAAATAAGAAAATAAACAAACTGATTCAAAGCTTATTGTTAAAAAGTTGTTGATTTTATATACGTCAATTTCAATTATTGTGGTACTCTATACTGTGTTTCGTATTTCTTCTACCATGATATATCTTTCTATCCTATCTTATAACAACACCGATATACTCGTATGTAGTAATATTAAAAACAGGCTAGAATGTTGTAATGTATTGTTTTTATAATAAGTGCTTATAATTTCTTTTCAATTGTAAAATCCTATTATTTACAAACAACACTCACTATAGTAAATTCACTGTATAAAAATAATAGCATGCCGTGCAGTTTCAGCACTCTGCCAATAGACACCACCCAGAAAATTTTGTCCGTGACTGTATGTCTGCGATTTGGGACTATAATATTTTCTTATGGTATAATAATATTACAACTTGTTTATCTTCTGCTGTTGGTTTTTTACGTTTTGGGTACTTTTTGACTGGCTGTAGAACACGAACCACACATTCTGTTATTAGTGAACTTTCGCTCATGTTGAAGTAACCAACAACAAAAAACAATGTTCGGAGAATTGTATCTTAATTGTACTTCGTTTGCAAAATTTTGGAAAAATAGTCTAAAATCTTAACTTTTAAGGGCTTGTATTATACCCTTAATGTTCAGTTTAGGTAAAAAATATATATATATATATATATATATATCTTTCCCACTTGACAACATTGCATAAGGAACCACCTTACGAAGTTTGTTGGTAAAATTCTGCCCCATCCTGTGTAATAAGCGTCCATATACAATTACACCTCTCGACTATAAAAATGTTTTGAAAAAATGTTACAAGAATCATTTATTGAAAAATTTTATTTGCACTGTTGAGGAATTCGAGGCATTGTTACACCAACTGTAAATTCGTTGCCCTGCAAGAAGTATGTTGTAATGGGCAGGCTGGAGAGGTAGGGGCCTGCGTTGGAAACATTGGTGGATCTTGACTTGACGTTTTTTTTTGTGAGGAGTGGAGGTAGGAACTATTAAGAGGTCTGACAATATTGTGTACCCTGGAAAATGATTGATTTTAAAACTTAATAACTGCTTTTTAAATTTAATCCAGGGTTTCTGCAAATGGGATAAGAAGCAAGAGTTAAAAATGTTATCCTAATTTAATATTTCTTACACACCACTTTAATTTTATTCTTAGTATCATTCTTATCCCATGGCTCTTAAACTTCTCGTGTGGACCGTTAACATTTCCTCTTCATTGTCTTTTAAGGAAAAAAAAGGATTTTTTTTTTTAAATTATGCAGGTGTAATGGGCCTCTGCTGTGAAGGCCTCTATGGGATTTCCAACCTCCCTACCCTGCCTGTGCACCCCTGTGTTGTAATTGTGTATATGTGAATTGTGTACTCAGTGTTATATATACTGTTAACCTAATTTTGCGTACATGCATAAAATAGCACTGAACATTCACTGTCAGAAATTATAGATAAAATGCCTAAGTTATTGTACATTTTTTTTTTTTCATAATGTTTATACCATGTTGGGCAAATACTGTCTATTTGTGGTTTATTGTTGTAGAAAATATTTTGACGTGTCCAGTACCGTTGTGTAATTTCACACAGTAGCCTATGGTAATACTGTACAAATATAAAAATAAATATTGCCGTTTCAATTGACACATTTTTATATTGTGTGTGCAATATATATATAATTTTAAACTTAAATTTTCTGAGAATAAAAATTTTATATATCTGTGCAGAATATATTAGCAACTGACATATTTTGTTGTGACAAGCTGTGAGTATGAAGTTATGTGACAATGTTGACATTGCACATGTAGAAGGATGCTGGCCTTCTGCTCACTGCAGCAGTCAGTGTGTTGAGGTGATGGCGGTGGTGGTTGCAGGGCATGGCATTCACGCTGGAGGAGCGACAGGTGCTTGGCATCCATGGCTTGATCCCGCCTCGCTTCAAGACTCAGGAGGAGCAGCTGGAGCTGTGCCGCATCAATGTCGACCGCTACCCAGAGGACCTCAACAAGTACATCTACCTCATGGGGCTGCAGGTTCTCATTCTCTCAAGCTGTTACTCTGTTATTTTACTCTTATTTAAGGGTGCTGTCTGACTAGAGGTATTTTGTGTCCCCGTAGCCTAGAGGGAGGGAGCACTAAGGATGACCTAGGTACGCGCATCATTTGCCTCGTTGCCTCTATGTGCAAGGCACTGAACTGGTGTACAGTTTTTCTCTCGTTCACTTACTTCTTAAAATTCTCAACAGTGACCCTATTATTTTACCGTGTAAAAATAAAGATAAAGATCCCCAAAGTCGTTAAATAGCCTGTTCTGGAAATTTCATACCTTTGTTTGAGCCCTTTCACACTTAAAAAAAAAAAGCATTAGAAACTAAAATAATAAACTGAAACTACTTATCTTTTGGACGTAAAAAATTTCTAAGAGCTATTTTTAAGCAGATATGGCTCAAAAATATTGGAAAGTTTTTAAATGACAACTATACGACTGAACCTTTGTGTGCTGTTTTGGAGCCTGGCCAGACGGCACTGTGTATATCGCAGCACCATACATAGTATTTGTACGCACACATCAGTCCCAGAAATTTACTCAAGAGGGATATACTTGTGTTTTAAGTCGGTAATTTGCACATGTATTACTCAGAAATATGTGTTAAATGAATTAAAAGGCACAAAAGCATTATTTTTGGAATCACTAGATATTGTTCTTGACATGAATGTATTAGTCCTACTAAACAAACAGAAATAATTTAGTTATGCCACGACTAGTTGATGAATAATCATGCAATAAAAGTATGCAAGCAGAGTTATTTTTGAAATGATGTTTCATTAGTGTTAAAATATATACATGTATTTTTTTTTTTTTTTTTTTTTTATTGCTAACTTCAAGAAAGTAATTAACTTCGGTTGCATGTACTNAGATGATGCCCATAGTATACACTCCAACAGTGGGTCTTGCCTGCCAGAAGTTCGGCCTCATCTACAGGCGGCCGAGAGGCCTCTTCATCACTATTCATGACAAGGGACACATTTACGACATTTTGCATAACTGGTAAATTTGCCAAATTCCTCAATTAATGTTATGTGGATAGTGTTGCAGTACTGAAAGGAAATAAAACGTATTAGTTGATTTTGGGGTTTAATGTTGGCTGCATTTAATTTAATCCATTAAAGTTTTAGATGTTTTAGCTAAAACAGTTAAAAGTACTCACAGTGTGTGTGTAAAATGACTATTACTAGTCAGACCAGCTTTTGAATTTTGAACTATCCTTTTAGGTTTCAAAGATAAGGTTACCAATATTTAAATAATGTGTGTGGGTATTCTTAACAATGAGAGGCAGGTGTTACATGGCAATCATTACTAAAATATTTTGTATCCTTAACTTTTATTAAATGAGGAACATATGAACAAAAACAGATAAATCCACTTTTGCTGCGTTTGCTTGTTTATGGTTCAGCGAGGATATATGGGTGAAATACATATGATACCACACACACCCACACACACATTTAATCAAAACACGCTACATTAATCTTACATAGTCGTTTGTGTGCAATTGGATCAAAAACCTATCAGTCCTGCAAAGCACTTATTAGAGGCTCCAAAAAGAACACTTGATGTTATAGGTGCTCAAGTGATGAAACAAGTGGTATACCAAAGAATCGTACCAGGAAACACGGTGCCGAGAGTTATATCGCTTGAAACAGATCTATTTACATTATGCAGTACATTCAATGGAAGAAAAGTCTTGTTTTAATTCGGCTGCTTGTAGTTATTGGGCGCTGATCCGACCGCCCGTCGTGGATATATTAAGTCACGTAGCTAATACCCAAGCATATATTCTTGAGAACACGGTGCAGTTTATTGAGAACAAACACAGTTTAAGTACATAAAATATGACCCCTCATATTTCAAACAATCGCACTGCTCATCTTCATTGACATGCTCTTCGTGGTTTCCATTATCATTAAGCAGATTCTTGTAGGTACCATAGGAAAGCATCATCATTCGCCCAGTCCTATCGAAATTGCTTGAAACCTCTCACATCTTGTTTCTTTTAAGCTGTTAGACCATGTCTTACATGTATTTACAGTCACCAAATATTGTGAATGGTTTCTGCATCTCCGTAAAATAACAACCGCTTCCTTTCCTGAACAGACTCGTGCTTGTATTTTCTGTACCATTTTACTTGGAATAATATTTTTCTCTGTCCTTTTTCCTGAATTACTGTGCATTTCTTTAAAGTACATCTTTTGTCGTCTCTTATCCCACACAGTTTTTTTTTTGTAAAACTCTCATAGGGATTTAATATTTTGTAATACATGGTCCTTTCCTAAAGTTAGTACAGTGCAGTGTTCCTTGTATATTGTTTAATATTCTTCCTTTTGTGTAATAACCAGCGTTGTCCTAATGTGTTAGACACAAACATATACCTAACTAATGTGTTGTGTGTAGGTGTCGTATGACTGTATAACTGTCTGAACCTCAACCTCACTGGAATGGAAACAAACGACAGCAGGGCGATACACCGCCTGTGTATCGCATACAGTAGTATCGCAATGTTGCAGTGCACTAACAATGTAAACAGTGTGAAGTGTAATCAAAACCAGATATATCCACTGCGGTCGGATCAGAATCAGAGAACTCCAAGCTGTCTGAGCCAAACCAGATATCTGTTTTCTCGTGTTTAATATGTGGTAAATGGAAATATATATTTCGAAATCGATTTAACTTTCAGAATAGTGCTGAGTTGACAGATTTGGGCGGCTCAAAACCGCGAGATCTTGAGAGCCGATGANGGGGGAATGAAGTGAGAATGGAGCGGTGCCAGAATGCAAGAGTGGGGGAAACGTGAGATCCCCGAGAAAACCCACAGACCAGTGGCATTGTCCGACACAAATCCCGCTTGCGAAAAACTGAGAGCGGCCCGATCGAGGATTGAGCCTGGTTCGCCTTGGTGGGAGGCGAGCAGTCTAACCGCTCAGCTACCACGGTCTCCTCACAATAGTGTTTCCCATTACCATATTACGGTGTGTTCCTTCTTTTCATAATGTGCGCAACCACACTGTGATCAGTGTTTGTTACTTTCTGTAATAACTGCAAAAGTGGATTTATCAGTTTTTGCTCAGACGCTCCTCAAATAGAATTTTTGTTTTTGTTATGCGTCTTGAAATCTTGAACACATTTTTATTTGTATGATATGATGTATAATTTTATCTGTGGGCATAAAATCTTTTTGCAGCTGTGAAAGTGCAATTTTGGTTTAGGAGCACAATTTATTGCAGGCCCGAGTCTGATGTGCGTGCCATCGTAGTAACAGATGGAGAGAGGATCCTTGGCTTGGGAGATCTCGGAGCGTATGGAATGGGTATTCCAGTCGGCAAGCTCGCGCTTTACACTGCACTGGCAGATATCAAGCCATATCAGTGCCTACCCATCACGCTGGATGTTGGCACCAATACGCAGGTATGCACTACACTGCTGGCATGTCGTCTTCTGGTACTCAATAGTTAGTTCAGAAGATATGTCACTGACTCACCAGTTAGCCAGCCATCCTGGATGGAATAAATTTTTGAAACAGTTTTATTAAGATTATGTTGCACACATATNCCCGTAGGATGACCTTGTGCCTCTGAAACCTGCATTATTCCATGTACTATTTTATTCTGCTCTGTTTTAGGACTCTTCATTATACAATAGTGTTTTTCAAGCTGATTCAAATCCCAAATTCTTTCTCATTGATAAAAGTTATACATTAACACATGGGCTGTAGTCTGGAGATAAGCTGCGAGAGATTGTCACTCAGTGGGATGAAATGAATTCGTAAAACGAGCTTACAATGGTTTGAAAAGTGTAGTTCACACACACCCTAGTTGCTACTGCTTTTTTCTCATTGTCGCGTACAAATGTAAAAATGTTGTGGTTATAATCTCTTAGGCTGTAAGGTAGCAAAGAAATCTGTGTGATCATGTTTTCTTAATGCTTTAATTAGGGATGTGTTTGTCTTTCATCTTGTTGCATGCCCAAATTGAAAACTGTAAAAGCTTGAATGCACATCTACAACAACTTGAAACAACGATTACAAATTCACGAGTCACAAATACAACCACTCACCACCATGATGGTTGCAGGACTAGTTGCCACAACAGTGCCAACTTCCAAGATGGTGAAATCAGGGTGGCCAACCCCAACAGCACCATGAAGCAAGGGAAGTTGAAAAATGGTACCCACAGTCACCACACAAGTTCACTGTTTCCACAATTTACAAAGTCACATGTCCAAACATCCCGGCCACCTTGAAACTGCTATTTCAACACTTCACTAATGAAAGACCATGGACAGAGCTTCACTGCCGGACGTTTAGCTATCCCTGCAGCAGTTTGCACTGTGGCAACTTAAACTCCATTGCAGCAGAGGGAGTCGGTCATCTAAAGTGAGCCAGAGTCAAAGCATTCAAGTCATTGGGGTCTGAGCTCAAGGGAACCAGGGGCCTGGAGTTTAACACTGCCTCTACATGCACCAGGACTGTGTAAAAATCGTTGATGGTCAACACAACACCTAGTCTCAAACAACTCTCTGCAAATGAACTTTGACTAACTTAACCCCAGCCTCCCAGAAGCCTCCAAAATGTGAGGCATTAGGCGGACTGAAATACCATATGATAACTACAAGAAAAGGTATCAACCACACCAGTTTTACGAGATGGTGAAGACAGAAGTTGTTGCAATTCCTAGAGGGTGTTGTTTGTCCCCACATTATTGGTCCCGCAATCACTGAAGATTCCTGATAATCGACTTTATCAGCCAGGATCCAATACTGCTCTCAAAGTATACCCTGCAATGGCTGAAGTCCAGGATGGTGGTTTTGTTCATGGTGGTGCCAAGTTGTTAGGTTTGTGAAAGGATGCCTTTTGGGAGCAGAACAGGGTATTTTTGGTGTAAATGCAAACTTTACTGCTGAAGTCTACCGTCCACCCTCAGCAACCCAGCACTATCAATGAAGGGGGTAAGCTTCCGAATCTGTGGCGACACACATTGACCCTTCTGAAGAGCATACAAATTTTTTTTTGAAGGAGATGTACTGGACATGGAGAAGACACATCTGCAAGGCCTTACCCAACTCTGGGGGACTAGAGTGCTGTGACACAAACAATGCAGATAAGTAAGAAGACGAAGCTCGTTAAGGCAACTGAAATAAGCAATCACAGTTACCAGGTCTTCTGAGTGAACGACCACCAAGGTGTGAAGTTTCCGTTCCTGCAGCACAGCTGAATCAGGGGACCCACTTACCAGTTGACTGGATGGCCACAACTCCATAAGCTCTTTAAACCACAGCAGTCCTGACCACCACAAGGGGTGCCATAACATCTGAGCAGGCAGTAGACCTCATAAGGCACAATCCTCAGGGTTATCCTCTGGCCTTACATGTCTCCAACATTCTGCCAGAACAAGGGTTTGCACCTCACTCACACTATTGGCAAAGAAAGTTTTCAGCTAATGAGGAGGTGTATTTATCCATATGATCAGGCATCTAATGAGGATGGAGTGACCTCAACATAAAACTCTGTAATGTAGCATGGTGAAGAAGACGTGCTAATAACAGGGCCTGAAACCTCCAGACGAGGTAGAGACTAAACTTTCACTGGTGCCACCTTGGATTTAGTAGCTAGCAAATGGGTAGACACTTCCACCTGAGGGAAGTAGACTGCTGCACTGTACCCTTTCTCTGAGCTATCAGAGAAGGTATGAAATTGATACGAGCAACCAGGAAACCCCTTTAATCAGACTGGGAAGGGCAATGGATAACAAAAGAGGAATTTCATGATTGAAGCTACTCCAACATTGGACTATATCTGGTGGCAGAAAATCATCGCAGCTCATTTGTTTCAACCACAAGTTTGGATGAGATGCTTTACAAACAGCTGAAGTGGAGCAAGCCACCCAAAGTAGTCAAATACGTGTGCAACTGCAGACAAGATGTTTTGCTTGGTGGCAGGCTCTGAGCTGCTTCGAGTCTTATAGGAAAAGGTTGATGTCAGTGTTTGTGAAGCAGTAGGTGGAAGTAGTGATGCAGTAGTATTCTCAGGGCACAAGGCTGTGATTTTGTGCACGGCCATGAGGTGAGCAGAGATTCTTATGAGGGTCGTGACGTAGCCACGTGGCTGGTTGCTAACACACACACATCTCTCTCTTCTGCCCTGTTGTTGGTCACAGAGCACGCCAAACGCAAGTACACGGGAGGATGGCTACTTACACTTGAATGTGACCATGTGCACGTTAGGTTCAGAGTCATCCTGCATTTATTACAAAGTAAATCAACTTTAAACTGCGCGGAGCGCTATACGAACTCAGAAGGAATTATGTACTAATTAATTTTAATACTGCCACACTAAACACTTGCACAAGGCCTTGCCTGAACCAGCATAAAAATACATAGTTACTTTATCAAAGAAAATCCAGTGGGTGAAATTAATAGTTAAGGGCCCTCGGAATCAATGGAAGGGCCAGGCCGGCTGCGAGGGCAAAGTAAAAAGGTTTAAGAAGTTAATTAAACAGACAGAGCTATGGATCAGTGAATACAGGTTAAACCTTCTCCCCCTTCTCTGCCGCAGGCCACGCAGTACACGTCCGTCTGACTTGAGCTGCAACGAGAGACTGCCAAATGGCTGTCAAAAGTGGGGATACTAGCCCACGCCGGAAGTACAGGCTCCGTTGGACCGCATGCATAGATATGAAGCATGAAGAGCAAATCATGATCATCACAAAAATGTGCACAGGCATGCACGGAAAAATTAATACATCAGCAATTTGCTTACTAATTTACAAAACGTGCCCAGGTGTGCACAGCAAACAGAAAAACCTTACATACTAACACAAACTCTTTGCTGGTGACCTTGGCTGTTGCTACTCACAAGAATGTGCACAGGAGTGCATGGCTAAACAATTGCATAAAATACCTTATATCTAACAGTAACCCTTTTTCTGATAGCTATGGCCATAGCCCATTTCCGGTGCACTTAACACATGCGTGTAACATATCACATGGCCCTGCTTCTCGTACATGCATGAGGAGCAGGGCCATGTGATGCGTTATGGGTCGTGCATGCATGACCCATGATGGGCTTAAACTGGCAGAGGGACGAGGT
Organism: Clitarchus hookeri; assembly: GCA_002778355.1. Lineage (NCBI taxonomy): Eukaryota > Metazoa > Arthropoda > Insecta > Phasmatodea > Phasmatidae > Clitarchus > Clitarchus hookeri. The sequence continues at coordinate 1,109,798 of NQII01000185.1, read as the reverse complement.
CGGATGACTAGGTATCCATGATGGGATTCCGTACCATTCCCAGGACCTTCACAATTTGACTTTCTCAATTGTCCAATGACGGGGACTGAGAAAACTTTAAATCTTCAGCAGATAACCAGTCAAGAAGTGCTGAATGGTTACTGATGAAATTTCTCAACTTAAAACCACCTCTGGCCAGTAAGATGATAACTCCCATCGGAGCTGCATTGCAGACTCAACCGAATGGGAGCCGGTGACCACATTGTAAACATAAGATTTCAGAACCCTAGAAGCCAACGGAAAAATTCTCTTTTTCATCATCTGCTAGCTGCTGCAAGGTGCAGAGGGCATGGAAAGGGCTGAGACAATCCTGTAAGTCAGTCTTGAATCGAAAGTATCAAATGGGACCATTGTCACAAAAATGTCACATGATAAGTTGAAAATCCCAGTATTAAGGATGTAGCTGGATTTTGCTATGCATTTGCCTGATACTGGCCGTAAATACCAAACATTTCATGCAACCTGAAGGACAGGAAAACACTCGCAATGTCCTTCTGAAGCGTAGGCCTCATAAATAAAGTATCATTAAATTATTGGTTAACAGATGAACCCTTTGCTGAAGCATCAAAAACAACCCTGGTCTTTGTAGTGGAACTTTCAGGTTTTACCACACAGTGATGCAGGAGATGGTAGACAGGTGAGGCAGTGGTCACTTCTGTCGAGGGAATTTCTGCCATGTTTTCAATGTCTAAGTAATCCATTACAAAACTAGAGTACCGCTGTTTCAGTTGTGGATCTTTCTTTAACCATGTCTCTAGACAAGGCAAGCAATTGACTGTCTGAGATCTGGTTAACCTAAAAGCTGCTGTGGAAGATCGAAAGGGCAATGACACTGTGTACCTGCTGGCACTGTCCTTGGACTGTGTGTGTACAAAATGATTTTCGCACTGAACATCCTCACTTGACAAATATTTTCAAAGGGGAAAACTCTTATACCTCCCAGAATGGATGACTAGAGGTCCCCGCCTCCTGACGTCAGTGTCACCTAATGGTTATGTGGAGGGGGTATAACTGAGGGAAACAAAGAATGCTCACTGAATGCTGCCATAAGGTCAATACATCATGTACATACTATATCATCTTACCTGAACTGTATTGAGTAATAGTATAACACGTGGCTGATAAACACAGCAATATTTCATTGTAGCATAATTTAGCACATTTCTATAAGTAACTCAAGCTATTTATACTGTAAAACAAACATTAGTCGAGATAATCACGACACATGGCAGTGGCAGTTTGTCTTATGTGCAGGCATGTTTTAAACATCTCCTATAGTCACGTTACATAAAAATGTCAAGTTGCAATCAATGAATGCATGCATGGATGAATGCATGGGGTTTCGTATTACCCTTTTGAATGAGAAAGACACTTTTACACAAAACAATATATTTTACTGTTGTGGAAAAAGTACCTTCATAGTTGTAAAGTAGTGTACATGTTGCGTATTACCCTGATATTTACTTTAATAGGAAAAAAAACATACATTTCTGGTTTTGCAGTTAATGTTTGAGCCACTGAATTATATGGGTTTTCAGACAAATGGTTTAAAAAAGTAACTTTAAAAATGCAGGTACAAGCTCTCACAGACATGACGGTGAAGTTAGCAAACAAAAAATTGTCACTGGCTTAAAAAATAAGTACATGTCTGTTTCTATAAAATATTATGCTGAAGTGGTAATACTTTACCATAGTGTGATAGGTCTAGTATTTAAAAAAAATACCATTTACCAAATAAGAGAATCTATTTATGTAAAAAAATTTATTGTACAATACGTAGTTCTCAGTAGTTGTATTTGCTAAGGCATTGTAATCTTGTGGTGAGTTCGAGCTGACCATTTAAAACCACACTTGGGCATTACTAAAAAATTTCTGCGCACGAGGTATTATTGTAGTGGCTCACAACAGTGTGACGTTCAACTAAATACAATACTGCAAATAAATAAAATTTCCATTCACAACAATTGTCAGATAGTACATACATATGTTCAAATGTTAACACATTTAGGTTATAAAATTTGCCCAATATGCAAGCTTAATAATTTCACAGTAGCTGAGTTTTACATCACATTAATGAAATCATACACAAAATATATTTAAATTGTTTTAAATGTTTTACAAAGAAATGAAGAACCAAAAATAGAACACCGACCAGAGAATTAAACAAGGACACCAAGAATTACATGTTATATAAATACATGAAAAACTGCAAATTAAATGTTTGTGGCCGTGTCGCTCACCCTTAGTTGGAATGGCTGTTTGAGGGTGAGGCAGAGGTACTTCCCCTCTGGGCAACGGTGAAACAGTGGTCGCCGCTTACACTGGGGTTTTCTGATGCCTACGCTATTGGTTTTGGCCACTTCTATAATCAAGCATTGAGCCTTGGGCAGCACGCTTGAGAGCGATACGTGAGTGGGTACCCTGGTAGGGATGTAAGCGGGTGTGATGTTAAGGGGTTTGACTACCCTGGTGATGTTGGCTGGCAAGACGAAGGTGGGCGTCTTCTGCGGCATTGGTGGCAGCGGAGATACTGCATGTGGCACGTGCCAGATGAGGTGCAAGGTGGAGATGGACAAACTGGAGGTAGACCATCTCTGACGTGCAGTCTCCTCTGTCTTCCAGGTGTTTACCTGGCTGACACCTGAACCACTACTCTTCAGTACCCTAGCCTGAGCTAGCCCCTGCTTGGCAGTTTTTCCCCGCCCAGCCCTATGGTGAGGCATAAATGGAGCGAGAGACCAAGGAGGTTGATAGTGGGTGGCCAGTAAGGGGTAGACACAACCTGCTGGAGAGTAGGGTGCTGGGTGTAAAGTTAGGTGGGATGCCTGACTACTGGTCTTCAGTCTAGTGGCTTGACGAGCAGGACATTGCTGGCAGACCCAAGTACCAAACTGAAGGTTACAGCAGCAGGACTAGGGGCGACCACTCCGGTGGCTCCCTGCCGAGTGAGAAATCGCTGGCAGACCCAGGCACTTACTGGAAGGTCGATAGTCCAAGAGACAATTGCTCGAGTGAGTCCCAGGAAGACAAGCTTCCTAAGCTGCACCTCAAGACAGTTCCCAAAATTTGAGATTGAGGATGAGGTTTCGGCTTGTCGCTATCTTTGGAAGAGTCTTACTAGGACTGGTGACGAAACAGGAAATAGCAGGAGCACGGTGTAGAAGAGCGAGAGTGCTGAAAGAGACAACTCAACCAAGTCAGATTTATGCCTGTTTTATTGATTACTCAATCATACACACATATACCAGCCTGTACCCTGACTGAGGCCTGAAGGTCGATCCTAAGTTGCCAACATGTTATTCACCTAGTCTGGGAAGACGCGGCAGCGCGAGGGGTGTGGACAGCCCCAAGGCAGTAGTACTCGTACTCGAGTCAACTGCAGGTGAGCTACAAGATAGCTGGAAGCGCGGCAGGCTTTGGTGTGCTGGTGGACAGCGAGGCGGCGTTGTGCAGAGTAGAAGTTTCGACAGTGCTGCGAATGGCAGTGATGACTTGAAGTCGGTTGACTCTCGGGCAGAGTGAAGTTCTGCAAAGGTAGGCGCGATGTCTGGTGGCTCTCAGGCAGCGTGACGTTCTGCAACCAGACTGGAATTAGACAGCCTCTAACGTAGGACTGCGAGTCTTATTTATACGCGGTGCACAGGAACAGCATGGGGGTTGTGGGGTGTAGAGAGAGAGAGAAACGCAGAGAGATGAGAGTAAAAGAGAGCAGCGGAGATTTCTACTCGCGCGGCCGAAGGCTGTAGAGGTAGAGTGCGGCGACGTGATGTGAAGCGGGTTGCGGCGCAACATGCGGCAACAGCTGGACAAGCCATCCTGGCTTTAATGCGTGCTGTGGAATGTACGACGTAACGACTCTTCTTAGGTGGGGGCCGTGGCTGTGGCGAGGCTAGATGAGAGAATTACTTGTTTGTGGTGCGTCATGCTAACCGGTTAACCATGTGAATTAAAGAAAAACTACTGACCTCATGGTAAGTCACAAAAACATTTCATTAGTAAACTTTATTTCTCCTTATATGCTGGAACGCAGAAAACTGGAGAGCTAAGTTTTATGATGCCACTACAGAAAACTATTTCACAAATAATTCATTCCACTTTCTGCCATTCACACTTCTCTTGTTGCTAAATTACACAAACGATAACCTTCTTCTTGAATTCTCATCCCACCTGCATTTACAAAATAACTAAAGATGCAACTTCTGTTAAGTTTTATCAGATAATGTGTTGTTTTTGTCCACATATAAACCTCTAATGATGCTGTAGTACAGCACTACAACTTGTGATTTACTTCTGACTTTCCCTCAGTACTAGTGCGCTCTATTGAGAGCAGTTTTAACTACTAAGCTCCACCCCATTCGAGGCCGTCCATTGTTTCATGATTTCAGGCTATGATGGAACAGTAAGAAGAGGGACACAAAAGGACCTATGGTCTGTGTCATGTAAGTTGGCGAGATTTTGACAGTTTACTTTTTGTTTATGTATCCTTTCGTTATCAGCTGGTGCGTTAAGTGGCAGCTGTATATTAATTTTATTAACACGCTCCCAGCTAATCCACTTTACATTGTAATATTAAACAAATTTTAAAGTATTTATAGACTCTCATCTGCCTAAAAAAATTTATAGGTTTTAAAAGTAAAAACAGAAAACCTTGAAAAAAATGAAATATTTGCTATCTATTTTTTCTATTTATTACAGATAATGAATTTGTGTTAACATTTGCGAGATGGTAATTGTAGTTATTATCACACTTTGGATGTTACAGCTAATATTTTCAGACTGGAAATCAAAATAATACTGGAAACTTGCTTGACAACGCACTTTTCATTCGCCAACAAACAACTTACAAACGACTTTTGCAAAGCAGTTATTCTGCTATTACTGATACTAAACAGCTTGAGTTAGAAATATGTAGCATGGAATAACGTAAGAATTCTTCAAAACTACTCACACTCATCCCATTTTCTTCATTTTATTAATACAGAATAGTAACAACACAAAAACAACAAAATTTGGGTTAGCAGGAGAACTGGTTGTAGTTCGGGATCTGGCTGACAGATAGCGTGGAAGGGCATGTTGTAACAGATGGCGTGGTAGGACTTGTTGTTAACTACCTCAACAGGTAGCAGCACTTTGACTTGCCTCTTGATTCAGTCTTTGTAAAAGTATTTTCTCCTTTTATTGGCTCAAAATGACAAGAGTTTGAAATATATTTTGTCAAATTATTTGCAAAAAGATTATTTAACTACTGACGCGCCCCGGCTTCGCCCGGGTACACTTGAGTTTTACAGTGATACACTAATTTAGGAAAAGACAATTCATTTATGTGAAAACAGAATTATAAAATTACTGTGCCCGCGGCTCCGCTCGCATGGACTACGGAATTATTGTTTAGGTTTTTTTTAATAAGGTTTTCCCCCCACCCCCTCCCTCCCACGACACTTCCACCTGCCGCCACCATTGCTCATTCGCGTACGGTAAACCGACTCGCGAAAGTAGATTTTTTGAGATATTGTCTTGCAATAAATAGTAGCCAATATCATCTTTCAGCCCTCCAACTATTTCTGTGCAAGAAATTACGTTGATCTGTTGCGACGTCACATTGTTGATGTCACATTGTTGACATCGCATTGTTGACGTCGCATTGTTGACGTCGCATTGTTGATGTCGCATTGTTGACGTCGCATTGTTATTCCATTTGTGTACTTTTTCATTTTCCAATAAGAAATTTAAATAATTTATTATCTCTGGATAAAGTGTAATCTATGTCACTTCCCGGTCCTCCAACTATCTCTGTGCAAAAAATCACGTCAATCCATTGCGATGTGAAAGAGGGACATTCAAACATCCAAACACACTTTCGTATTTATATATATAGATACCCTCCAATATTTTTGTAGGCTTTTAGAATTAATATCAAGCATGTATGTAAGGTGTGGAGAGTAGCGGTACAACATAAAAATATCTTCCAATGTTTTAAGTTGCATTTCATTTGAATACAGACCATTTTAATGTCCGTTTCATTTTGAACACCTAAATTACTACTTTAGCTCAAAGTTTAATTTGTAACCCTAATAACAGCTGATTTGTGAACACTGAAAATAAAACTTATTAATTTGTCTAGGAACTCTTTCTTATCTGCGTATTTTCTGCTTGTTTGGTGTGCGTCGGCAGTGCAGTCAGAATAGCCTACGTAATATTGATTTTCATTTGTTCATACATCAGCTGATAAAGGTTTTTGTAAATTGCATGTTGTTTGTTACGTATACGTCAAGTTGCCACTCACCGACTGTCAAAATCTCGCCAACTTATATGGGACAGACCATAGCTGTTGTAGAGCACTTTTGCTCCACAGGTTCCATCAGGATCCAATTTATGACAGACTCTGCAGCTGTTGGAGTGCCCTCAACTTCACCACCTGTTAAAAATGAGGGAATAGATCTGCCCCAATGAGCAGATCAAGATGACCAGGTGTGTTGAATGAGAGATCAGCAAGCTTGAGTTGGGCCACATTCGTGCACATCTCCTGCGAGAGCTGTGAACTCGGCATGTGATTGGTTATCCTAGGAAGAACAAAGACATCAAATGCAAAATTATGATTCCTCTCATGTGGTACTATCACAATTGATGTGTAGGCCATAGCCACATTGACTGGAATGTTGGACAGCCCTTGCACAGCTAGGTTAGACCTTTTTAGAGGTAGACCTAGCACTTGCAGGCAGTGTTCCGTGATGAAGCTGGCCTGAGTTGCTGTATCCAACAAAGCATTAACAACAACATGGGTTTCAGATGCATTGAAAACTTGTACCTGGGTGGTTAGACAGCAACACAGTTTGCACTATGCTTGTGATGGATGTCACAGCAGAAACATCTGGGCTTGGCTTGTTAATCTTGTGATGGGTCACCAGCACCAATGTTCTCATCATTAGATTTCAGTGTCTCTGCAGCCTTTTGAAGTGTAGCAAGGAGTGATGCTAGGACCACAGTGTCGACATGATGCTTCTTAAGGACACTTTTTGTCTGATTAGAATCTGCAAGGCAATTGAGACACAACTGATGCTCTTTGACTACCTTGTAGTGATCTGATGGAAGATACTGAAGAAAATTGTGAGGGCCCTTGCACAAACAACACACTAATGATGAACTTACCAAACACTAAGAATTTTGCCCACATTAACCATCCACTTAGGCGAAGGATGTTTTTTTGATTTAGTCGAAGTTTGGATTGGCTGTCTTGGATTTTATTGGGCTAACCGCCTCATGCCTCGTACCTCATGTGCCTTGCAATGCTTCTCTAGAAAAGCTAGCAAGTCACCTACTGTGGGAAACTCGTTTGAAGGGGTCATCTCGTACTGTGTACATAGGGCAGTGTCTAAGACTCCTACATACAATGGGAATTAGTATTAAGTCCCAGAGGGCCACAGGAACATCAAGGTTCTATAGAGCCGATACATTTTCTGTGACTACAGAAAGTAACTGGTGCAATGACTTACAGCAGTCAGCAGATGAAACAGGGGCTTGAAGTAATGCATCAATATGGATTCCAACAATGAGGTGTTGTTCTCAAAACAATTGGTTAGAAAATCCCAAGCTGCACGAAGTTTGAGACAGACATAGGTAATGACTGGATCATGCCCAAAGTCTCTCTCAGGAGCAAAGGTTTTAAATAGGCAAATTGCTCTACTTTAGTTATGTCACTATTATTTTTACGAATGTGGAAAAAAAGTTTGAAAAGTTGCACCACTGTTTGGAATCACCCTCGAAGGTGAAAAGCGTGATTTTCGGAGTGCTACACGTGAATTGTCACTATGACTAGTCAACATTTCCTCACATTTCCCTGGGGCTGACTTGTAAGAGAGTCGACAACCACTATAACTGCAAAGTTCTTTTCTTCAAAATCCGCCATGTGTGCAGTATGTCAGTCAAAGTCAAAGTCTGTGGCTGTTTCAGCTTCCACCTCAACTGTTACATAGTCTGCATCAAAGTGGTTACGAAGTTTGGGAAAATCCTGCGCAGTTGCCAAGAACAAAGGTCTCTTGGATGCATCAACACAAACTGCCTGCATGAGGTCATAGGCTCACTTGATAAGATTTTCTGTCAAGCAAATGTGCACAAGTGCTGAACGTATGTTTGCCATTTTAGCTTAGGTGCATCACAGTGATGAACAAGTAACAGGTTATAAACATGCCACTTCAACCATAATCCTAAAAAATAACTAGCACACAGTGGTAAACAGACCAGTTGCCAAGCGAGTGAACAAAAAAGAAACAAAAGAAAATCATCCCGTTCAACAACGATGAAGCAGAACGACCATGGGATTGTAGCTGAGATTGGCTGCCGGAACAACAAAGTGTGCAACACTTGTACCGAACCAACATTCGTGCACATCCAAACTAAAAGATTGATCACTACTGGAACAGATCCGGTCTGGAGGACCAAAAATGATTCATGCCCAAATTATGAACTGTAAAAGCTTGAATTACGAATCCACTCGCCACCATAATGGTTGCAGGACTAACTGGCACAATAGCGCCAACTTCCAGAATGGTGGAATCAACACTATGAAGTGTGGGAAGTTCAAAAATCGTACCCACAGTCACCACACAAGTTCACTATTTACACAATTGACAAAGTTACACATCCACACATCACTACACTATTTATTTACAAAGTCACATGTCCACATACATCTTTACAAGGAAATGTGTTCAGTATTGTTATTTAACTAATATTTCTTACATAAGTATGTTCTACTTTTCAATAAGTAGTGTATTGAATAGCCCACCATGATATTAACAGTTCAGATGCAGTGTGGTGTTTGTTTTATTGGTACCAATTCAGACTCACATTTGGAAGGCTGTGTGTTCAAGCTAGATGCATGTGTTAATAAGAGTTTCATCCTGTCATTTTAAATTTTATCTTGAGGAGAATAGGCTACTGATGCAGCACCCTCCAGTTGTAAACATCCAGAGTGACGATTTTGTGACCAGGTGGGAACTTAAATGTGGCTTGTTTAAATTTTTTCCGAGGATTAACAGGAAGTATTTTTTAATTGTCAAAGATTTTCCTTTGAATTAATGTATAAGCCAGTCAAGAAAATCATATTTTCTTCTAAGTTTGTGTAATAAAATGGAAGAGAATGTATTTTGTGCTTTAGTTTAAAAATTTGTGGACCATTTTTGATTACTGCTTAATAAATGGCAAGCATGTTAGAATAATTTTTGATTATTGTGTTAAAGGTTACTATTTTAGTAAAAGAAAATTTGTTCAACAAACTAAATTTAATCGAAATTTTTAAAAGAAGTCTTATGGCAGGTTGTGCCTTGTGATGTAATGACAGAAATATGTAAATAAGAAGGTGAGCATTATAAAATCTATCTAGATTTAGAAGCGTCATAGACAATATTTAAGGCTATTCCAACGAAGTCACAAGTGCTTTGGTTGCCATTATATTTTACAGTTGTTCAGATGTTACTAGAATAAGTTATAGTGTTGGTGTTTTAAATCACAAATTGAAAATTTGTTTGCTGGTGGGTTAAAGTTGATGTACCTATTTCAAAGATTGAAGATTGTTGCAGAAACTGCTTGACGACCCGCTATACATTGGGCTGCGACAGAAACGTGTCACAGGTCAGGAGTATGATGATTTCATCGACGAATTTATGCAGGCAGTTGTGAGACGTTATGGCCAGAATACACTTATACAGGTCGGTATTATCATGTACACATTCAAGAGCTTGTTTATATTAAGATTGGTAATTTCTCCTTCAACCTCTGTACTAGTATAATGAATGAAGTAGTTTTAACTTTCACTGGTCAACAAAGGGGGGAATCAGTAAAAAAATGTTACTCCTTACATCCTTAACATTTGTGCAGCAAAGGACTGTATAAAGTAAATATAATATGTTATACCATAAAGATAGCAAATTCATTTGACTTTCACTTTTTCCAGAATTTACAAACCTACACAACATATAAGTATAATGCACACAAGGATGTGTCTAGTGTGAAATACAATAAAAGTACAAAATTAAAGCAGTTGTCAAGAATGGTTATCTTCTGCAAGAGGAGATAATAAAGAAAAAGAAAGTTAAAATAAATTTATCATGATAAATACAGACTTTCTAAAATATTTCAAGAGGTATACACAATGGACTTTGAAATTTCCTATTTTTTTTTAAATGAAGGTGATGTGTGTGAACACAAGGAACCAACAGATGCAAATCTGAAAACAACAAATACAAAATTTTGATATGCTCACTTAATATTGACAGTTCGAGAAATGTAGCGTGGTGACAATGTATCCTTCCACCACAGCTGTTATATCTATGGAAAAAACTTGAAGGAGAGGGTAATTCTCCACAGATAGTGTTTTGGCTTGCTTTATATTATTTGTTCCTTTGATGTATTATTTAATGGTGATACATGAGCTGGGTAGGATGGCAACTATTCTGTTGCCATCCAACCAAACTTATGTATTCTAGTGTGTATCTGCTATAGATATAACATTTATGTGAACAAACTGGGAGTCATACTTGACTTTATTCAGAACTTTCAATGAATATTGTTTATAAAAGTTGTTTACAGATCACAGAAAATTAACTACAGTAATGATTGGTAAAATCATTATTACAGTGAATAATTATTTAATGAGTTGGATTTTGTATTAAATGATTATGCACATAAATGCTATAGGCAAAAATAGTCTCCTTACATAATTGGGCTCCACACCTTTTGCTGTGGGTAGGTTGTAAATTGTACTCCTTGCCACACAATCATGATGCATAGTTTTCGCAACTACTGAATATGGCATAAAAATTGAGGATTTGCTTTTGTATTTGACTCCACCGAGATAAGTCTGCGACTTGATATATTTTTGGGCATTTCAGTTTGAAGACTTTGCTAACCACAATGCATTCAGGTTCCTAGACAAATACAGAAATAAGTACTGCACATTCAACGACGACATCCAGGGAACAGCATCCGTGGCTGTTGCTGGTCTGTTGGCCTCTCTGCGCATCACCAAGACAACTCTGTCGGAGAATATTATACTTTTCCAAGGTGCTGGTGAGGTAAGTTGTCATAAAGTGTTACATTCTGTACATAGTAATGGTATGATTGTATGTAGTTTTAATCAATTCAGACTGCAGCCCTTGGATAAATGCATGTCTGAAATTAACAGAGTTAACAAGTATGTTAGCTTCTGTGTTAGTTGGAGTTTTATTTTTCCTTTATAATCTTTTATGTTCATAAAAATTATTTAAGTCATCATAACATATAACTTTTGAATAAACTAATATTTATTAACGTGTTTTCTTCCAAAAAAAATCAATGTTTTCTTTCAACAGTGGTGTTTTATTGAATTTAAATTTGGATTTCATTTCATGTGGATGGGCTGGCTCCCAGTATTTCAGTTCAGAAATATTGGTTCCGATATGAATGCTTTCTGAATGATGATGTAGATCATAATATTGTGGTATTTGTAGCAGAAATGGGCTGGTACTGGTTTATCATGAAGGCTTCCTTGTTTTTCTGATGTGATGTGAGGTGTTTGGTGTTTATGTATGGTGTGTAATGTAGATTGAGCAGTATAGAAGTTACATGGTGCACAGGATAGTAAGACTGGTACTGAATGGTGGCAGCTTATGCAGAGTGTGTGTACTACAGACTTGCTTATGAAGTGAATTGGAGCCTTTTCACACCACCATATTGTTGTTAATCTGTGTATTGACTGTTTGCATTTAGCAAGCCAATGAGCCACCTCCCAAACCCCCTGCTACACATTGCGATTCACTGTGTTGTAGTGCAACAGATCATTGGCTGGGCTCCGTGTATCAGTTTAATTTTCAAAACACTCTTGGAATATTTTTACTTTGAACTAACTGTGTGGAATTAATACAGTGGAACCCTGTTATAACGTCCCCTGATATAACATTTTCCTGCTTAATAAGCTGCCTTCTCTTGGTCCAAAAACATATTTTTCAATACAAAATTACCCTCTTATAAAGTTTTCCCTCATATAAGGCGGATATTTCTTGGGTCCCTTGAGAAGTATTATAACAGGGTTCTGCTGTACTTAACTTGCTTCTTTGGATGATGCGAGAGAGATGGGCAGTGCTGAACAGCTGAGGTGTCTTCAGTGTTAGTAGGGGTTATGCGAGGTAATCCACTTTAGGAAATCCACCAACTAATGGCAATGCCAATCACATTTTCCACAAGTAAATATCTAGAATTGTAACACACTGGGAATGGAACATGGTTCACCTGATGAGGGGTCTGACCATTACACCACTGCAGCCTCGTATCTGCCCTGAAGCTGGCGATATGAACACATTTGTTTTCCTTTTACTATGAAATACAGAACTATTTAGTTGTTCAGTTGACACAAACAAGATATTATTGAAAAAGGGCAACTATATATAAATTGCGGTATTATGTTTTATACCAACTTACAAGTTTGCTGTGCTGTCCCTAAACAGTTTTTAGTTAGTGAATTTTGAAGTTAGCCATGAAAACATAAAATGTAGTGTTTTTCTGAACCTTGTCAGACCCAAATAACTTAAATTTAACCTAAAAGAAACAGACTAGTCAAATTTTGCAGTTCTTAGAACTAGCAAATATTGAAGTAAATCAGAATTTTAGTCTACGGATATTGAATGGTGAATATAGTCGAGTGGTCAGAACTGTTATTGAACTTGAACAAAATACGCAGTGCAATGAGTTTTACTAGACGTTTATTTACATCAAAAACTGTTACACTTGCATTCCTCCATTTTAACACTACTCTCTTTCTATTTGTGTTACCAATACAACTACTGCACAGAAGCACAGAAAACCAACTGTTTTATTGCAGATAACACCTTTCCTTGATACCTGCCAAATGCTGAAGTTTGGAAGTAGGTATTGATTCTGCTCTGTGGCGTGAGGCGCCAGCATTTGATGCTAGCCCTCAGTGACAGGGCGTAGGAATACGTCGACACTGTCGTCTCTAGGTCCAATTTACTAATAAATTACACTGGCTTTGTGAGTTCACATAATCGAGTTTTATTGTTGCTTGAACAGGTTAACTGGTACATGAACTCACGAGACAAACTCCCCTCCCCTTTTTCTATGTAGGCTACGTGTGGTTTGACGCCGCGATTGGCGTCGTCGTGGGGGGAGGGGGAAGATTCTTCACACTTGGTGTAGAACTACTTATCTGACACTGCTGCGCTGTCTTCCCTCGGCTGGCGGCTTGGTGGGGCGTCCCGACGCCTGGCCTCGAAGTTCCTCATTCTCGGGTCCACGCAGGACTCTGCGTTTGACGACGTCGGACTGGCTTTTCTCGGATTCTTCCCGCCGCACGTCCCGCTTGACGGCCTCCGACTGAGGTCCACGTCTTGATGCATTTGGCGAACTCGTTTTCTCTCGGCTCCCGGTACACCCTTCTCGTTTGACGAAGTCTGACTGACTTTTCTCGGATTCTTCCCGCCGCACGTCCCGCTTGACGGCCTCCGACTGAGGTCGACGTCGTGATGCATTCTCGATCCTCGACTGACTCCGACTAACTGACTGACTGCTCGATCCGCGACTGACTGACTCGTTCATCGCACTGGCTTCGTCCGGCTCCGACCCGGACGCCTCGCTTCAGGTCCCCCGACTGACTGGTTCGACGTCTCTCAACTGACTGCCCCGTTGCTCCCCCCTTCACGTGGTTTTGTAGCGTCCATCACCATATTCAACTTCCCCCGTCTCTGTACGTGGTCCTGGGTGCTTGTCATCCCCCGGGTCATAAAACACGTGGCCGCTGCTCTTGTGGTCCGCAGCCGGCCTGGCGTCGTCCCTTGGTTCTGGCCTGGAAGTTTATTGTCCCGTTCTGCACGCACGTCCGCTAAAAGCTCTCATGGTTTATTGCGGTACAAGCCCGGGACAGATGCAGCTGGTGGTGGGATCTCGGTGTCCCTTGGGAAGCTGCAAAATGCAGCTGTGTCCGCGCCCTGGTGCCTTCCGTTGTCTCCGGATGTCGTCTGCACGTGCAGGAACAGTTGCACGTGCAGAAACCTTTGGTAGCGTTCCTTTGCAGCTGCGAGGCTCATGGCGTCCCTCTTCCAGCACGTCCACAAAACCCTTAATCCTTATTGCGGTCGTCCACCGGCGAGCTTCGCCAGAGCGTGTGTTCTGACGAATAAAATATAGGGACGCAGAATGCATCACCTTTATTGACATTAATAGGTATTATTATAAGCGAAATAATAAATTTAAAATGNATCCTCAATAAAATATTTTTAAGTACAAACAATCTTTTCCTGAGCTTACTGAACAGTATTCTACCAAGGGGCTTTGTAAATATATCTCCAAGTTGGTCACTGCTATTTACATATTCTAACCTGCTAACTCTGCTTATGTTGATGATAGGGCAACTGATTGTTGCTTTTTAGTGAACCAGATAACTGAACAACCAAAGACCTTGAAGCAGCAACCTGTTATGGATTTACAGTCATCGCTGCCACCCCAGTCACTATCCACATAGCCTACTAGATCATTTCCATTTCCATTTCCATTTCCATTTCCATAGTAAGTTACACACATCTAATGTACCCTTGACATATCGTAGTACAGTAGGGTGTTTGCACAACTTTGGTACGTATCTACTTAAGGTAACTGCAGCACACAAATCGGGTCTTTACCCCATTACAGCATACATCAAAGATCCAATTAATTTTCTTCACATTGACTCAATTTCTTCACTTTCTGAAGATTCTTTCTTTAACAGTTCAAACTTGAAATTTTTATCAATGGGTAACGACAAGGGTTTGCAGTCTAACATGCCATACGACCCAAGCAGGTTTCGCAAATACTTCTTTTGAACTAATGGTGGTACAGCTATTGGTTAAATCCTGCTTCACATCAGTACCAAGAAATTTTTTGACGCAACCTATCTCTTTAATTTTCAAAGAGTTACACAGCATTTCTCTTAGGTTAAGTATCTCCTTTTCACAATTCCTAAAATACAATGTGTCTTTGACATACACTAACAAGAATGTTTTGTTGTTGTCTTTACACTTGGAATACACACAAGCATCTTTGTCAGAATGACAAAACCTTAAGGATGACATAGCATTGCCGAACATACAATTCCAGTATTTCAAGTGCCCTTTTAAGACCATAAATTGACTTATCTAATTTACAAACAGGATACTCTGAAATTACTCCCTCAGGTAATTTCAAATAAAGTTCCTCGTCAATTTCACTGTTCAAGAATGCACTACATACATCCATTCGTTGCACAGGTAAATTTACTTTAGTGGCTACAGTTATAAAAGTCTGAAAGTTTTAAGTTTTGCCACTGTAGCATAGATGTCATCACAGTCTTGCTCAAGGCCCTTTGCCAGAAGTCTAGCCTTGTATTTAGTTTCACCAATTTCAGTCCTTTTCTTTCCAGCACTTGTGGGACAACTGTCCAAGTATTGTTCTCGCTTAACTACTGAAGCTCAGACTCTATTGCATCCTTCCAGTCTTGTGCATCATAGATGCTCATTGCCTCTTCGTAATTTTTGGGTTCCTGCTCAGTAGTTGTGAGCCCTAAGTCATACACAGAGCACCACACTGGTTTTTTTACTCTCCGCCCACTTGCTTATTTAGGTATTTGATCGTTCGCAGTTCCTTCTCTTGCTATTCCACTTTGTTTCTCCTTTTCTTGGTCTCCCTCAATCACTTCTTCCTCAAATCCTATAATAAAGGATGTAGACCACCCTTCATTTTGAATTTCCTCAGTTTATTCATTGATGTGGGGATTTTCTTTTTTTTCCCCATCTCTGTATGTCCTTTCATTTTCACAAACACCACATCTCTTCTAATATCAACTTTCTTCCTACCTTAAAAGTAGATTCTGTATCCTTTTGAATCTTCATATCCAACCAACACACCTTTTTCTCCTTTTGAATCCCACTGAGTCTTTTTTCTTTAGGTATATGTACAAATACTTCTGTTCCAAACACATGTCAGATCAGTTAAGCCAAAATTTTTCTTTTCCCAAACTTGGTATGGTATGGTCTCTTATTATTTTCTTGACTTTTTAAAGTTTTATTTAATACATACACAGCTGTATTTACCACTTCTGCCCACAACTCCTTGTAAAGCCCTTTTCCACTGAGCATGGACCTTGCATCCTTCACTAATGTGTGAATGTCCCATTCTGCCTTCCCATTTTGCTCTGGTGTGTAGGATGCTGTTGTCTGATGGTGAATCCCATGGCTCAAGCAACACTTTCACATCCTGATTCACAAATTCTCAACCATTATCACTCTGAAGTACTTTCATGGGCAGACCTGTAGCTCGCTCGGAAAATGTTATGTAATGTTTAAATTTGTGAGTTACCTCAGATTGGTTTTTGAGAAAGTAGACTTTCCGGTAGTTCGAGTAGTCTTCTTTCAGTAGCATAAAGTACCTAGATCCACACAGACTCCACTTCCATCGGCCCACGTAGATCTGCATGCACTAGTTGCAATGAAGCATCAGTGCTTTGTTTACTTACACTGAAAGGCAATCTCTTCATTTTACCCTCTAAACCTGCCACACAAGACTCGCTTCTGCCTGAGAATTTGATATTGTTTTGATTTAAAACACTTCTTACATAGTCCAAATTTTGGTGGCACAGGCTTTTATGCCACTCTCCTAAGGAACGTACTACTGCTAAACTGTTGTGCTCTATGATGAAGTCCAGGATATATAGGTTTACCCTCCTTATTTGCTACAGCACAAACTTCATGTTCTTTATACACATAACTGACTTGCAGACATATTAACAACATGACCCTTTTCAATAGCACTTTACACTGAAAATAAGTTTAGCTTGAGGTCAGGTACCCACAATACATTATTTAACGTACTTTTCACATAGTTTTGTCCATTTTAGTCTTGAATATTTATTTGTCTGACACCTAGCACCTGGAGACTACGTCCATCACCTACTATTACAGGTCTGTTTGATAACTGTAGAGTTCATAAACAAACCACGTTCACAAGTCATATGTTCACTTGCGCCTCTATCCATAACCCAGGAAGTGGGTTGTTTATGATCTTCAACACAGTTTACACTAAGTGAGACACTTTCGGATGCGACAAATGCATTTTCATGTTTATTCCTCCATTTGCATTGAAACTTCAAATGTTCACTCTTACTACCCTCAAAGCATTTTCGCAGATCTTTATCATCTCTGCACTGATTCACAACATGTCCAGAAAGTCCGCACTTGAAGCACTTTATTACCTCTGTTTTCTTCATGTCTGAGGTTTTTTTCTGTGATCCTGCCACCAAAGCCATATCTTTGTCATTGACTTTTGACGTTAACCTCTTCCTCTACTAAAAGTCGTGCAATCCAGGTCATGGAGATTTTGTTTGCTATGTTCGACAGATTCCCACGCTGTCACTAAGTGACTATATTTATCTGGCAGTGACATCAATATTTTTGTGATAGTAAACTTTTCAGACACTTCTTCTCCTGCCTGTTTAAGAAGGGGACAAATTTCCTGAAATTTTAACAAGTATTTAGACATGTCAGAACCCTCCTCATATCTGAACTGGAAGAAGCGATGCTGGAGTAAGTGTACACTGGTACTTGTCTGCTGCTCATACACACTAAGCAGCTTCTTCCACATCTCAGTTGCAGTGGTGCAGGTCAGGATGTGCATCATCGCAGTTTCACTCAGATGTGTAACAATGAGACTTTGTACTTTTTCATCCTTTTTATCCACTCACCTTGATTGGTTTCTGGTTTAATTTCAGTTCCATCCACAATGGAAAATATATTCATCCCTCGCAACAACACTGATACCTGGAACTTCCTCAAGTTCCAGTTCCTCTGCCCCTCTAACTTGTTCGCTCCCATGGTACTTAGCCCTAGTTGCTCCATATTTCCCTGGAGTCAACTAACCTCGCTGATAAAAGTCGTCGACAACGAAAGCATCTGAAACGGTACCACACCTCGGTACCGCTACATCAAAGATGCCTCCCACGCCACCGTTAACCTCTCGACATTACCGCTGCTACTGAACGATGTAAAGACATCACCACTGCGATGTTCACTTGCTACACGGTTATAAGCTTACTGGGTCCATAGCCTGTTATTGAACTTGAACGAAATACGCAGTGGGATGAGTTTTACTGCATGTTTATTTACATTAAAAACAGTTACACTAGCATTCCTCCATTTTAACAACACTCTCTCTTTTTATTTCAGTGTTACCAATACAACTGTACAGAAGTACAGAAAACAAACTATTTTATTGCCAATAACAAGAACAAAAGATTTGTGTATTTGGGAAAGGAATGAGTTTGTATTTTTTTAGTAGAATATAGGTAAATGTTTTTTCGCTTGGGTTTAACGAACTTTGTTAGAAAGTTTTTGAGTATTTTTAGCATATGTAATTAACTGAACTTCAATTATTTATTTGAATTTGTCATTTTGTAAAAATCATTAGATATTTTATTCCCAAATTAAGAATTTAATTACCCAATATGCTGCTTCAGTTAGGTTTTTCCCCCATCTTCAATTAGTTATTTATTTCATTTTCTTGCACTTGGTTGATGTATAGCATCATCTTTGTTGTGATTACTAACAAACCCGATTTAATTTCCTCTTCTGTAATGATTTTCCATGGAATAGGAGCCGCGGTGGTATAGTGGTTAGACTATTTGCATCCCACCTAGGCGAACTGGTATAGAGTCCCGGCGGAGTTACTCCCTGATTTTTGCTTGTGGGAATCGTGCCGGATGATGCCGGTGGTCTGTGGATTTTCTCGGGAACGCCCATTTCCCCCACCCTTGTATTCCGTTGCTGCTCCATACTCACTTCATTTCACTTCACCCTCATCGGCTCTCAATACCTAGATATTAAGAGCTGCCCAAATCTCTCCACTCCACGGAATACAACTTTTAGGTCTTTTCTACATTCTACTGAACTGTCACACAGAATGTTGACCTTTTCCTCCATTAAATTTACTCTCTCTTCTATCCTTTCAGTCAGGGTTCCTGTACTAATTGTCTCAAACATAGTTGGTGTTTTCCATTTTCTGACATAATTTTATCTTTAACGTGCGATTTTTGTGAATTCAGCAACCAGTATACAACCCCTTTTGTTTCCTACATGTGATTGGCAGGGTTACCATCTGAATTTCTCACTTATAATATCCATTGTATATGGTGGAAACAAACCTCTGTGGCTGTGGGTGCTGGTGTTGGATCATCTGCAGCTACCACCAGGTCACGTAGGTCAAGGCCACTGTGCAGGGAGGTGGTAATTGGACTGGGTATCAGAGACTATTTTGTCAAGCATGGCCACAGCACTTGTAAATATGGTGGCGGAGCAGACAGCTAAGCCTGTTGAGAATCCCACGATACAGTCTGGTGATGTCACAGAGCATCAAGGGCAATTAGGCAGGGTGATCCTGCCACTGTCTTCTGTAGTATGAAGAGAGCAAGACCAGTTGGCCACTTATACATCATTAAGGTTGATGCCAGGTTCATACCCAAATCCTCAAGGCTAAAGGTATCAGCACCATATACTCCCTGTCCAACTGAGGTGGTCTCATGTAGCTATAGCATTGTGCACTTGTGTGTGGCAGGCGTCCCTGGGTATTGCGGACCTGTGCGTCATGGCCATGCGGAAGGAAGGCACGTCGGAGGATGACGCCCGTGGCAGGATATGGATGGTCGACTCCAGAGGTCTGATAGTGAAGGACCGGCTAGAGGGAGGTGTGACGGGCCATAAGGTATACTACGCCAAGTCCCATTCTCCCATGAAAGATCTGGAGGAAATTGTGAAGAAGATCAAGCCTACTGTTATTATTGGTAAATGTTTGGAGATTGCTCATTTTACTCTGGTGGTATTAATTTCCCATGAATTTCCCTTTTGCATCTACATAAATGGTTATTGATTGGCCTCAACTGAGATGCATATATTTTTTTATCACAAAATGAAGCAGTCTTAAATGGTTTGGGTTTTTTTTTAATCTAGGCGTTTGTATGTACACACATTAGAGAGAGATGACAAAACATTTATTAAGGATTGAAATTGAATAGATTAAGGAAAATTTAAAATTTTCTATTTATAATTTTGTACTGTGATTTTTGTATTCAGAGTAAGAACTGCTAAGGGGTACCTATTAAAATGTGTTAATAAATAAATAAATAAATAAATAAATAAATAATGTCAGAAAGTTATTAAAAACACTGAATAACATTAACAGTACAATATATTTTAATTATTGGAGGAGTTGTTTAAGCAAGAGCTTAGCAAAAATAAAACTGTGAATGTTGCACCTGGGCACTGGTAGCAAAACATATTAACACTAGCATTCATGGTTTTCCTTCTGATCCAGTTTGTTCTGCAAGATCTGAATGTTAACCTTCCATCTGTCACAATCACCATTCTTAAATTTTTTAATTTATGCCTTATCTGTTGTTATTTTATAATAATAATTTTTTTTTTTAACAGTTCTTTGACCATTTGTTAGACCTAATTATTTTATGGTACATTGCTTCAAAACAGTAACACTTATTTTGTTTCTTAAACATGATAATATTAAACACTGCGTTGTCCTATGTAGGAAGGTTACACAAAATGCTAAACCCATTTATGAGAATAAGTTTTATCAGAAGAAACAATAATTGAAAAACAGTTGTTATTCCAAAAGCATTATGTTTGTAAATGAAGCTAAGATCTTTTTTTTTTTTCTCTAACCTCCACACTGTGTATTTTCTCCTATCCTTTCCACTCTGCCCTTTTTTTTCTACACAAAACAAACTATTTGAACATAACTCTGGTTTACTCCCTTTCTTTCCATCACACTAGATCACATTGTATCTTCCATTTGTAAAGCATTAGCTCAGGCCAGGGCAGTGTAGTTCTTCCTAATTAATTGTCTATTCTCACAATGAGTGCTGCCTCCAAATTGTGTGACCATACATACCGTAGTGCCTAATTAAGTAATGATATAGTGAACCCTTGCACTGGTCCAGCAGGCAAATTTACGTGCAAACTCCATAATCAAATACATTACACTCACATAGCAGCACCAACAGTGTTGTCTGAACGGGAGGGGGATGTCATGGCTGAATTGCCAGTGTGCCTCAACCTGCCATGATGATGTGATACTGCTGTAGCAGTGTAATAAACCACAGTCCCCTGAAGCCTTTTTCTAAGAAGGGGAATAAAGCTCGCCTCACTCAGGATTGAATGGCTTTGCCCTTGGTTTGTCCTGATGCATACTTCTGGCCCTGAGATTGCTAGAATTCCACCTGTCAACTATTTTTCCACTCGTCATCGTTATATTTTTTTTAAAAGTATTGTACAAATGTTTGTTACTGCATATAAAGAAGACATAAAAGAAGACACTGGTGATGATGCCCACAAAAGTAATTTGTAATTTTCAGGGAAATAATCTGCTTAGACTTTATAGGGCTCTTGTCTACAGTAAATTAATTGATGGCTGTGTTGTACATACATCTGCAATGCCTTTTGCATTGAAGATGGTAGATCGTGTACACCTTGTTGTTTGTTTGCATATTGCCACTAAGGCATTTTGCACAAGTCCTGGCATTAGCTTCTGTGTGGCGGCTGGTGAATCACTACTGTATCACTGACGTGAACAGTTGTTTTTATCAAACAGTGTGGGGATTCATTCTTGTTCTTCATACCTAGACCACAGTTTTTCGATCTGCCTGAAAACAGCATGTATACGTCAAGGGTGCAAGTGACGAGGCCTGCGTGTAACCATTTTGGACATGCTGTGGCAAGTTAGTTACCCATACCCTCTGGTCGTGGATACAATAAGGTGAACACACCAGGCCACTATCAGTTTTGACTTGGAAGACTTTTCCGAGTTGACTATACCTCCACCTGTCTATAAATGTATATTCTCATATATTTTATCATTTTTATCTATTACTTTTATAGTCAGTTTTGTATAGACAAACTGAAGATGAATGCCTCTTGTGGCTGTGCCTCTGTGAAATGTTTCAAACTGCTGGGTTTTATGGTCTCCTTCTAGCTGTGCATTTAATCAGTGGTGGGTTCCTGTGAAGGTGCCCTGTATGTTCTGATTCAGGGGATGTAGTGATGGCCTTGTGATCTGACTCCTCACCTCATCCAATCCTCATTATATAGAAGAAATTGTGCACTCCAGAATACCCCTACCTATCTACCTACATGCATACCTACCTACATGCATACCTACCTATATGCATACCTATCTATATGCATACCTACCTGACCTCTAATATTTTGATAATGTAGTTTGCATTATGGGTCTTCTGTGGGCACTTTTGCCTACAGGGTTCAGCATACCATGTCAGAAGTAGAGCTTTGCTAGGTTTTCTAAACTTTTCTAAACACTCTAGTTTATGCCTAAGACATGCGGTGTGTGTGTGTGACTACAGGAGCCGCTGCAATTGGGGGTGTGTTCACTGCTCAGCTCCTGAAAGAGATGGCTGTGATAAACAAGAGGCCAATCATATTCGCTCTCAGCAACCCCACACACAAAGCGGAGTGCACTGCTGAGCAGGCGTACACGCACACCGAGGTAAGTGCTGTCAACATTGACTAAAATTGCTGTTTTGTTATCTTACATTTAAGTCAGGGTTTTACAGCATATCTTTATATATAATCCTTATATCAGGTGCTCTGCTTATTCAGCATGGTGTAGCATATGTTACAAATTCAAGAAATAACCATTTTATATGTACTGTAAGCAGATTAGAATGTGGCTTTTAGTAGTAGATAATATACTAGAATTGTTGGGGGAAAAAGTACCATTTATTAATATGTATATTTAATACATTTCACATGTTTCAAGGAACTAGTATTACTGGTACAAAATAAATTTAAAAAAGGCAATTATTTGTAGTTACCAATTCCTACTAATTTGTGTATATGCATGTGCAAAATAAAATATATGTTATTAAAACATTGTTTTAGTGCAGGTTTTTTTTTTCCAGCTTATTCTCTTTGGAATTTCAGCAAATTGTGCTACACAGCACAATGCTTCCGTTTCTTCAGCATAAGAAGTTACCACTAAACTAACCTAGCCAAATTATACTATTTACGCCGGCCTTTATAAAATTTTGAGTTTAAGGTTATTGCATTTAGAGAATGGACACTACAAACAAAAAAGGACGGCTTGCTGTTTCAGGCAACAATTAATGCTATTCATGGTCGAGTGAGCTCTTTTGAAAGCCCTTTCATTTAGAATAATAGTCGATAAATATATTTAATTTTAGCCTTAGACGTCAACTTCAGAGTGCGGTGGAAAGTACACACTGTGTTTATTACTTACACTGCAATGTTTGTATAAGAAAGTGGTTAAAGGATAAAAAATGGTTGAAAATAAATAGTAACTAGGGTCTCAAAAGTGCTCACTTTACCGTGAACAGCCTATACTATATTTTCCTTACAATATATTTATAAGTGGCTAGTTGGTATTTTGGATGGCCCAGGGATCTAACCACTGGGTTAAACATTTTTCTAAATAAAAAATTAACTACATATACCCTCCATTTTGTGAGTGCAGGATTTTTGCGATATCATTCTCAGAAACTGGCAAAAAATTCTGGAAATTGCAAAATAAAATAGGAAAATCTTGGCATAACTGCAAAAAGCAGCAATCAGAATTGATAAAAATATGTATGCCAATGATACAATATAGATGTTTTAATGTCATTGTGGATAATTGGTGGAAAAAACACTTTAAAATTGGTTAAAAGCTGTGGTTGGGATGTTCAAAGCAAGTGTCAGCATAACGCTACGTACGTAGGTGGTCATGGTCCAAAGGGAAGAGACACCTCTTTACAAGTTCCCTTCACCACCATTCAGTTGGCCACTAGAGGGAGAGTGCAAGAACACCACACTTATTTCTAGGTAACCATCTTCTACCTCGCCAGCCATGTAAAGGAAAAAAAAAAAAAAAAAAAAAAACCCAAACATGGCCATTTTGAGTCCACCTCAAGACAGCATAAGGTTATCCTTCCAAGTGGGATGTTTACATGTACAGGCCACGAATTCGAAAATTCACCGATGTATCTATCAATGTACATTGAACGTTTGGAATTTACCATTTTTGTGATTCTGGTTGAATCAATGTGTCCACCAGTTCCATCAGCCATTGATCTGGTATAAGTGAACCAGTTCATCAATAGATAAATTTTCGAGCCAAGTTTGTACTCTATAGGGTGTGTAGCTGGCCTGGAGATCCACACTTCGAACCATCTTTTTTACAGCTCAGGGCCAGTTATAAGCCACTGGCTTCTTAGGCGGCGTGGTAGGCAATACAGAGTCGACGTGCAGGATGTATGTGTCTGAGTAGCTGGAAGTGTAAATCTTGGATTCCACTGGACGAGCTGGTAGTTGTACCTTCCTGCCAAACTGCTTCTTCTCTCTTCCAGGAATACACCCAGCTGGCACTCTGTTCATCCTCTACCAGGCCTCCAATGAGGGCTAGTCTCTGTTTGGCAGCTTTATCCCACCCAGCCCTGCAGCAAGGCCTAAGGGGAAAGATAGTTTAGAGAGTATGACAGTGGGTGTTCCATAGGGGCAGGCTCTGCCTAATAGTGTTAATACACTGAAGAGCCAAAAAAAAACTGGTATAGGCTTGCATATGCAAATAACAGAGGTATGGAACCAATCAGAGTAATGCGATGCGGTTGGCAGCTAGATCGGTTACTGCTGCTACAACGGCAGGTTATCAAGATTTAAGTGAGTTTGAACGTGGTGTTATAGTCGGCGCACGAGAGATGGGACATAGCATCTCAGAGGTAGCGATAACATTTGGATGTTTGCGTACGACCATTTCACGAGAGTACCGTGAATATCGGGAATCCGGTTAAACATCACATCTTTGACATCGCTGCGGCTGAAAAAAGATTGTGAAAGAACGGGACAGACGACGACTGACGAGAATCATTAAACGTGACAGACGTGCAACTCTTTCTCAAATTGGCGTAGATTGGATTTGTGGACTGCCCTGCAGGATTCATGGTGTGAATTGCCTCCTGCATACCTTCAGACATTAGTAGAGTCCATGCCACGTCGTCTTGCAGCACTTCTGCGAGCTCGAGGGGGGGCCTTACACGATATTAGGCAGGTGTACCAGTTTTTTTTAACTCTTCAGTGTATAAACTGAATAAAATCTAGCATGTCATAGTCTATCTCAAAGTTGTGGCCAACTTTGAAAGAGATTCATGACCATTTCAGAAATTATTCTAAGCATAGTTTTAATGTGTTTCCCTGAGATATAAGTTTGAGATTGTAACGTCGCACCGTCTGGATTGACGACTGGAAATTACAGCTCGGTTAGCTCAATCGGTAGAAATATGAAACTTTAAAAAAGGTGCCATTTAAATATAAAAATAGTCAAGTTTTGGTTTATTTACTCTGTACTTTTATTTATCTTTCAAATTAACAGTTCACATTTATTCTTCAAGTTTGCAGAGCCACGAGCAGTTAGTTGCACCAGACAAATAAACAAACAAAGAAAGAAAGAGCAGTGCTTCAGTAGTTTTATGAATTAATCTTCACATCTTTTAAACTGGCATCGCAAGAGGAATTTCACCTAGCGACCTCCCACACCGGCGGAAATAATTTAGTAGTATAAAGTTTGCCAGTGTGAGGGATATTTGCAATACCCGACGTGTCCTCTTCGGGAGCTGGTTGTCTACTCCATTAGCGGGCAGTAGGCACACTGAGTTTTTGTCACCGCGTGCCTACCTCCACTCCTTTCCCCAGGGTGCCAAAATGTTACCAAATAAGGGCATGGCGTTGGCCAGGCATCCCTTCCCCATGCCACACCGACGAACTGCATAGCCACCCGAACTGCGTCGTAGTAAAAGATAATCCAAACTTCCAGAAGTTCTAGAAGGAAAAACTGTCGACTGAGGTTGGAAATCTTCTATCTACTAATGCTGATGCTAACAACTACTATTTCCTGAAACAGCAAACGTTTGCCCAATTAACATTCTACCACAGCAATAATTTTGAATCCCAATAAAATATTACTAAAGCCTGCAAAAGGAAAGAAATTTAACCATGTATTCCGATAATTATTGTATTGCGTCATTACAAGACACTGTTGAGTTATTTCAGAATAACTGATTCTCTGGCTTGATATTCCAATGTTAGAATAATTCAAATGTGTATTGTAGTTGCACAACAAATAATTCATTAACATGATAAAATAAACTGGAAATAATAGGGCAATGTTGATGATTGTGGTGGTGGCAGCATTGGCGGATTGAATTTGATTTATGTTGCCTTTTTGTGACTCAACCTTTGCACATCATCACAAGTAGTTTTTATTATAGGGTGAAGCTGAAGTGATGTGGGCTAGCTTGCTATTGATACAATGCACTGCTACTTTGTGTATGCACTTGCACACACAGTGTCTTAGGTTTTTCTTTTTATTTTATTTTTTATGTTGATAACTTGTGTGTTTTCAGGGCAGAGCCGTATTTGCCAGTGGTTCACCATTTCCTCCAGTAACGTACAATGGGAAGACTTTGTACCCTGGACAAGGCAACAACTCCTATATCTTCCCTGGGGTTGCACTTGGTGTAATCTGTGCTGGAGTGCGGCACATCAGCGATGAAGTGTTTTTGATTGCTGCTCAGGTAGGTATCGTCAGCTGCTTTCTCAGCTGACATGCATTACTAACTCTGTCTGATTATGCACTTGCTGCATTCCTAGCTGCAAATATTTCTTCATGTAGGGAATTGTCAGAACTACTGTCCAGAGGGTAACTACACCCTGGCATCAGTGAGGCGCTCTGTTTATTTAGGATTATTCCAGAGTGAAATTATTGATGCAGAAGCTCTAGGGGTTAAAATGGTTAAAGTTGCATCAGGTACCAGTTAAGTTTAGACCAAATAGCATAAATAGGACATCTTTTGATAGGTGTGTCAGTATTGTGTTTAGGTATATGGAGTAAGTGTGGGTGATCAGTTTTCTACAGTAACCATCTTGGTCTGGACCTACCGATATGTCTGTTGCTGTTGGTGTATACCGCTCAGTGTGTGTGGCATGGGTGCTGGCAAGGGGTACGTTAGCAGCATGCCGGATCTATTCTCCATGTGCTGGGTGTTCTCTCAAATGGTACACATGAACACAATGTTAATAGTGCACAATTCCTGGGAAGGTGGCACCTTCGTATGTTATGAACGTAGTGTTTGGTCCTGGGAGAGTCGGAGCCAGGTCTGTCTAGATGTTTCTAGGCTCCAGAACAAAAACTGTTTGGCCTTCTCCCCCAGCAATTCAGCAATTTTCCATTTATTTTGTATTGAAATTTTGATAAACCACAGTTATTCCTTAAACTGTGATGTTGAACAGTTGTATGTGTCTTGGGAAATAAAAGTACCTCAAACTAGTAGTACTTTACAGGTATTACAATTAACCACAAACTTTTGTCTAAAGTTTATTCAGCTTTGACATCTTGAGTGATTTTTAAAGTATGTAAACAGGAACTAGAGACAACACACAATTTTTTGGGATGCTAGTACTCTGAATATAAAAATTACTAACAACTTTAGGTTTAGGGCGTTTGTTCTGCTTCTGGAATAGGTTTTAGGTTTATCAGGTACTGCTAGGTGGTGCCATATGGCTCACATAATCATAGAAAAGCCAGATTGGTGGTAGGATAAGGTGAGGGTGGTATAAGCAGGTGGCCTATAATATAACCTGTGGGGAACATCCTACAAGCGTTACTTGTGGTTATATTCCACCACCAAGTACATGTGGTTCCTTGAGGCATAGCTCCACATGCATCATGAAGGTGTTCCAATAGCAGGGGGTAATAATTAGGTTTACTCAAACAGCATCTTGATGGTATCCCAGCTGTCGAGATGCTTCTGATCCCCCAGTTCGGCATGCCTCACTCCTTGCCCCGTGATGACTGCATCAGTTGTTGGTTATGTATAGGTGGCCGTGAGGCAGGTGTGAGTTAAAAGGTGCACAAGTGGGAATGATGACTTAATATTTCCTCAAAGAGAGTGGTTTGGCTCTACTCAAATGTGCACGTATTGAGGTTCAGGTAGCAGTAAAGGACCTTAGCTCTGCCAAAATGCTAAAAAGTAGTAATCAATGTTGCCAAATTGTCCCATTTTGAAATGACTACTAGAACACAGATGGGAACTGAATGATAACCACATGGTGAACTTGTTTGTATTGCAGCGCCACTTGCAAAGAACAGAGGAGCGATGAAAGTGTGTTATGCAGTTAACAGATGCACAAAAACGGATCCATCTAAAAAAGTATTGTTCAAAACAGTCGCCATACGGGACTTGCAGCAATTATGCTAGTGTTTCAAGGAGGGTCATCTTGGCTTGGAAATTGTCTTAAAAAATTATGAGAAATTGTATGCCGCTGTACATGCCTTACAAGTTTCAATGGTGGTAGAGCAAGCTGCGGAGAATCAACTGCCGTTCTATTTTTTTTTTTCTAACCTACCCTATTGCTAAGTGTTAAGTGTACGTCCGAGGTAGGGACGGGAGTTTGGGTGCGTCTCAGGGCTAGACCCAATACGCCTACAGAAGAGGGAATTACATGCAAGGAGGCGTGCATCGTGGCAGAGAGGGATTAAAGCAGCCATGGCCGCAATTGGGGCTGTGAACTGCATCCCAAGTGTACCTTTAGCTGAGGCTATAGCTAAGAAGGGGGAGGGGAAAAACTGATGCAGGCGCCATAAAAACCCTCTAGACAGGAAAGAAGTTCAAAACTTATTCATGCATTAATGAAAATGCTACAGGAGACAGCAGGTGTGGAGTTGAAAATCTAGAAGAGAAAGGGGCAGGACTGTGGGTGCAAGGGCAGGACTGTGGGTGCAAGCACCCTTGAGGTTGAACTGCTGTCAATATTTCTGTGCAGATGTACCAGCACAATAACATTGACAGCAGCTATTGAATGCAGGTTTTCCCTGCTTCTCGTGTGCGTCGGAAAACTGGGCAGCTCAGTCATGGCACCTACTCCATCTTCACGCTCTTCCGCGCTGACACCAGAGTCTCCACGCAGTGGGTGAAGTAGTCCGTCGGTCGGGGTGAGTTCAAGCTCGGCATGACATCCGGACCTACCAGGCCTGATGGCGAATCAGCTGGCCCAGGAGTGAAGGCTGATGGCAGGAAGCTTCAGAGGTCAAACGCTTTCCATTCCTCACGCATCTGCAGTCGGCAGCCAGCAGAATCCAGCAATGAGGTTTGCTACACTTCGCCCGTGGCACCTCGAGATCCCCCTCCCTGCCTTGATCATTGGGCTGCCTCCTGCACGATGCGCTTAGCCATCTTGTACTGAGCTACCTAGGTCCTCGACGTCCACGATGATGACGGTGCTGTCGCACCGGCCAGTTAGTCCGCGGGCTGGTATTAGAGTATTCCCAGCCACCCCAGGGCCTAGGAATCCCCTATACGCCACCTGGGGATGCGACAAGTTGCAGAATAGTTGCCGCACCCAAGCTGCTGCAGTCTCACCCAGGGTTCAAACCCAGCCTGGGGTGACATGACACGTGAAGATGAGACAAAGTTGTGTTTAAATAAATGTCTGTACGCATCAGGCTTCAAACTCTATAATTTACGATGGTAAGTTTAACCTTTAATTGGTAGGCATTTTGCCAAAGTCATTGATGTCNGCATGCGACATCTCTCTCTTTCTCTTTATCTCTTCCTCTTTCTCTCTCTATTTATCTTTCCCTCTTGTCTCTATTTCTCTTTCTTTCCCCCCCATATATATGTGTGTGTATATATATATGTTATATATATATATGTAATATATATATATATGTAATATATATATATATATGTAATATATATATATGTAATATATATATATGTAATATATATATATGTAATATATATATATGTAATATATGTAATATATATATATATGTAATATATATATGTAATATATGTAATATATATATATATGTAATATATATATATATATATGTAATATATATATATATGTTATATATATATATGTAATATATATATATGTAATATATATATATGTAATATATATATATGTAATATATATATGTAATATATGTAATATATATATATATGTAATATATATATGTAATATATGTAATATATATATATATGTAATATATATATGTGTGTGTAATGTCCAGGCTTCATATTCTCTCTTGACATATGATTTTTTCTATGCTATGTATGCTGCATTTGGGTCTCATCACTTTTTACTTAGATTTTTAAAAACACAAGTCATTAATTTGAAAAATTTACATAGAGTTGTTACGCATTCTTGTATAAAGCTAATCTAAAAATAGTTTAAGACTCCACCTGATATAAAGAATGGCACAGAAATGTAAAATTAGTACAATCAAAACAACAGTACAATAGGATTTTTCATCTTCGCTCCACTAATCTTTACTGTTTTCCAAAGATAGGAAAAATAAAATGCCCACAAGAAAAAGTGCTTAATAACATTTATATTACTATATACACTATTAATGAAATGACAATGCATAGCCAGTATTATTTAATAGCAAGGAAAATATTTTATATTTATTTACCAATTTATAAAAGTACTACCTTTAACAGCAGCAAAATATATTAATAATTAACATCTTATTTTGAAATAAACTCTTTCTGGCCTTCCTTTGGTAACGAAAGTGATAACGTGCCTGGAGTCCACACCCCACAACAACCTCCCTTCGATGTTCAGTAATGCCTTTTACCATGGTTAACCGCAAGTACACGCAAGTATGCATATAGAAAACATCAAAATATTGTACCACAACAAGCATGTATTGCAGGGAACCAACAGTTGCAGGATGCACTTAGAATGGTGTTGAACCACCTGCAGCAAGGAGACTGGCGGTGATACAGTCGGGCAAGGAGGCATCCAGACGTCGGATGTTTTCTAGGAAGATCCTATCACAGCTGGCACAAATGCCCTTCCAAATCCAGTGGAAGTTGCTGTCCAATCTATTCCCTTATATTCTCAATGAGCGAGCCAAGGGAAAATGTTGACAGCACGAAGGCAAACCAGAGATACCAGTGAGTGTGGAGCTGGGCATTATGCTGCTAGAAAATTGGGTTGTCAAGCTGCTCCAGAAAGGGGAGCGCACATGGTCGCATAATTTCCTGGACGTATCACCGCGCCTTCTATCACCACCAGCAGTGGGGTGCAGGAATCTAAGAAATAGCACCCCACTTCATGACACCTTGTTGGGGCAGTGTGCCGCTCTATAATGAAGTGTGGATCACGGCACTGGCGAGGATGTCTCCAGACTCAAATTCGGCGGTTGTCTGTATCCAGAGAGAACTATGATTTGTTGCCTAACACCACTCGTCGTCAATCTGCAAGTTTCCAGTCTCTTAAGAAGGTCGCGCGTGCTCGGCGATGCTCAGGTTGTAATAGTAGAAGTCGTAAGGGACGTTGCTACAACAGATCCAGCTCTGCTTGTCGCCTGGATATATTACTGGTGGACACAGGCATATCCCCAGATGTCCTGGCATTCCTGGATGGTGCACAACGATGCCTGAGGAGTGATCAGAGCCTGTCGCATGATGAAACTATCCTCTCTTCTAGTGGTCCGCTGGAGTCGACCCGAGCCTTCTCAACGAGTATGTTCCTTCCTAATCCCATTGTGTCCAGTACCAATTCGCAGTGTAAATATATTGGTTCAAGTGGCGAGCAATGCGCCGAAACTTCTAACCTGCCTCTTGGAGGCCAAGTATTATTGTGAGTGGTATGTTTACATTTGGATACACTTTTAAAAAAACCTTGGTGTAGAAATTTGCATGATTTTGTCATGTTGCCATTTCCTTCATCTTCAGATGCCCGCTAAGGTGCAGTGACACTCGTACTATTTATAGCTAAGGTCATTCTTGTATTAAATAGTTATAATATGGACACTGCATTTGCAGCTCTTCTCTAAGTGTATCAATCACTTCATTATACGTATATACCTACACGAAAATTATCTGATACTCTTAGGAATTAGTTCTCCATTCTTAGCCTTGTCAGACACAGTGTGCTTTTCTTTCCCCTCCCCTCGTCAAATTTGTTTACTTATAAGCTGCTGAAGTACTTGTAAGACGTTTATAATGGTCAAATGCTGTGTTTTAAGTTATAGGTAATATGTTTTTACGATAGTAAACAGATTATTGTTTGAGCTCAAGTAAAATTCATGTAAGTTCTTTTTATAATAGTAATTTTTCTAGCTCTCATTGGTAATACAATTATTACATACTAAATTATTTGTGCTAATTAACTGTAAAGTGTATTTGTTTCCATTTTTATTTCTGGCTGCACGCATGCACTTCACGCCGCAATCAGTTTTCAGCATCAGTAAAACCTTTTAATCATAAATTACAAACTCCGCACCTTTATTTGTGTTGTGATAAATAGAACTTTCGTTAGAACTGAAAACAAACTTTTATCACTCGTCAGCTACTAGCGGAGCGAAACTTGAAAAGTCTATCCCAGTTTCTGTCCCCTGATAAATACAAACTGGAAGCTGACACTGGCGGGTATGGAGGCAACGAGGAATTTTATTAATAACACAGAGCAATTGACTCCGAAACACTTACCAGTCACTTTAATTGGATTTATTTTACTTTATTCTAGCGCACAGCTATTCAAAAAACATTGAAACATATTATTTTACTATTTTGCCTGTCATGTCTTGCCATGCCGCCCCCTAAAAAGTGCCGCTCTAGGACCAGACCTAGTCAGCCTAATGGGAAATCTGGCTCTGCCAATGCCTAACAGTTGCAGGTTTGATGTGCAAAAGTAAACACATCCACTTTTAACTCCATATGATTGCAACACAACACCACCATCGTTACAAACTCTCGACCACAGTCCCAGCTAATAAATAAATATTGGTAACTTTGACATACATATAGGCACAGCAAGAGTAAATATGTTCACATGTCAAGTAAGATATTAGGTTTTGTTGTGGGGACAGAAAAGTAATTTGGAATACAAAGACAAGCACAATAGAATGTAATAATTCAATCATGAACTGTATAAAGTGAAATCCTTTCACAGTAATTTTCATAAATGATAAGATTCAATAGTTTTGCGTGCTTTCGCGCACATGTGTGTGTGTGTGTGTGTGTGTGTGTGTGTGTGTGTGTGTGTGTGTGTGTGTG
>NQII01000185.1:1056231-1076559 GCA_002778355.1 Clitarchus hookeri | reverse complement strand
GTGTGCGCGTGTGCGCGTGTGCGCGTGTGCGCGTGTGCGCGTGTGCGCGTGTGCGCGTGTGCGCGTGTGCGCGTGTGTGCGTGCGTGCGTGCGTGTGCGCGTGTGCGCGTGCGTGTGTGTGTGTGTGTGTGGAGGGGGGTGTTAATGGAAAAGAGAGTGAGTGTTTACTTTGAAGCAGGCATCATGTAATTTGACAGTGGAGAGTTACTTGAACTTCTAGCAAGCTCAAAGCATGCTGTCTTTACGTAAGCCAAGTTAAATTTTTTTTCAGTCATTGGAATTCTAAATATATTTAACTTGTTTCTATAAAACTTTAAAAAAGGCATATAAACTGTTTTTACTTGTTACTGATTTATGTATTCTTTTAATAAGACATTAATACATTGAATACTTTTCGTAATTTGTGGCTTATTTTAAAAAAAGTGAAGCAACCAATGTTATGTTGAATTATACAAGTACTGGCCAGTGATTGGTTTCAATGATTGATTTCAAAAGTGCTCACTACTACAAACTGCCTATATTTGTTTATATGTATTATTGTGTGCTCGACACCAGGTCCTGTTGTGAAATTTGACTTTTGCATTGTATAAATAGAAATGGTTGGTGAAATATATTGGTTTACGGTGTTGGTTTTTTCCGGCAGGCACTAGCAAACTTGGTGACAGTTCAAGACCTTGATTTAGGAGGCTTGTACCCACCGCTGAGCAAGATCAAGGAATGCTCTATTGAAATTGCCACAAAGATTGCAGAATATGCCTATGAAAAAGGTAAGTAAATCACTATCCTTACAGCTCTTATAAGTGTAAAACTTTTTCTGTATTGATGGAAGTTTATGGTTTCAATTAAAGTGCAGGATGGAAAGTTATGCATTACAATACTTTAGGGATGCTGTTTTAGTAGTCAATTTCCCCTCTGGCACAACTCTCCAAAATTTGTAAATTATAGTGAAACATTTTATTTAAGTGGGTCTATAAGAGTTTTTTTTTTTGTATGTCCTGCTACTGGTAAAAGTTGCCCATTTGAATACAAAAGAAAATTTTTACTGTGAGTGTAATGATACCTTTACTGTTCTTTCTGTGCCAAAGAAAGGTTGTCAGTAGACTGCTTTGCACAGCAGTGTGTGTGCAAGTTGTTCACAGCACTGTAGCAATGGGATGGATATTGAGGCAACCAGCAGGATACAAGGAGAGAAGTGTATGTTGCAGGAGAGGCATCGGTGTATCCTCGACCGGTCGATGCGAGGAGGTTCATCCATGCGCAGCAGTACGACTACCATTACTCCTCTGCCCTGCCTGCTACCTACCCCTGGCCCGCGCTGTGAGAGGTCAGCCACTCCTCACTGCTCCTCTGAGTCCTAACCACCCACCTTGCACTCGTTCACCTTTCTTACGCACTGTCTGCCCGTGTGTTTGCTACCTTGCTTCATGATACTGTGTTTATGTATGTAGTGTCTGCTTGTTTGGCAACATGGTACAATCTTTTCTGTACATTCTGTGTACTTTTTCTTGCCATGTATACTTAACATAGAATTTCTGCTAGTCACGTGGGAAACTTAGTAGGTGATGGGTGCATAATGTAAAATGTCAGAAATCTCCAGTGTGAGATAGCTGTTGTGTATGTTTTATTGCCCTGGTAAAATATGTGCAACATACAAGATGTTGATTACACAGATTACATCATGCATATGTAGTTTTTTGTATTAACAATTTGACACTTAGTAGAAAAATGTCTCTTCGTCAAATTGCGTACACTAATGAATACAGGAGCTTTTAATATTAGAATGTCAAGTAAAAGTGTACAGAGATTTTTCACAATTTCTTTCCCAACTTAAATTTTAAAAAGAAACTAATTTAACCAATGCTCTACAAAAACACTATTACAGTATCATTAAGATAGTGGATTTTCTAACTTAGTTTATACTGCATCCACATTTCTACATACCCATTTGTGTCAAATTATCAATTTGTGTTCCTAATGTGTTATGTTCTCTTTGTAAACGTAATAGTAGTTAAAAAGTGACTAAAGGTTAGAAGTACATACATATGTAAATACAGTATTCTTGACAAAAAAAATGCAAACATTTGAGAGATGCATCCTGTATTGTAGTGTATTTTTCTCTAAATGCATGGAGAGTGATTTTTGTTGGAGACTACATTGTATGCTTGTAGTTGCATTTTGTTTTTTAAATATAGATTACCGGATTATGTTTAACAGCAAAAACAAATATTTTCAGGAACATTACATGTTTTGGCTGTGTTTACTCGTATAATAGTAACCTGTCCTGTGCAAGGTGCATGTAAAAATTGTGCCATCGGATTACTGACCTTGTGAGATTTGTATACTGGATTTGACATTTTGAAATTATATGTCTTGCCCCACTAACCTTGTGGCACCCTCAGACAGTTGTTGGCCAGTTTGCATGTCTCAATAGTGGCAAGTGGAGCATTTGAGCACCTGTTCGGCAAATCAGCGTTCTTCCTAGTAACCATCACTTGCATTTGTTTTTACAGTCCACCTTTACTTGTGAGATGAAATATTTGGCCCTCCAAGCCAGATAGCGCAGCATTTCCAATCATATGTGCTTGGTATATTTATGTGTTGTGACACGTACAAGTTGTATTTCTGCAATGCATACGCATGTGTTTGTGCGTACACAAGCACATGTGTGTGTTAGGTGTTCACTAACATTAACAAAAATATTTTCAATATATTTTAAAAGAATTTCTAATAAATTTTCCTGTATATTAAAAAATTTTCTGTAAGGTTTCCAACATATTCAAAAAAAACTATTCAAATAAAACAATTTTTCTTAAATTTTCCTGGAAATGTTATACAAATTGGTGCAGTGAAAGATTGATGATGTTAACCCTACAAAAGTTATCTATAATTAATTTTAACCATATACAAGACATATTCCAATTCAAACTTACCAAGCAGTTTCAGGGTATAAGAACACTGCATCATTCCACTTCTTTAATGGATTTCTGTCAATCATTTAATTTTTTTAATACATTTCTTTTAGCTGAAATTTCTGCAAATTCCTTTACTTGATTTAAAGTTCTCTTATTTACAAAGCCACTCTCTTCCTTTCCTCTTGCTTTCATTCTTCTGTAACTTTCTCTTATTGCTGTCTTTTAAGAACTTCTTTGTATTTTCCATTGGCATTTCTCATTGCAAAGACAACCAATTTCGTTATTTCAGTACTGTTTGAGCCATCCTTTGCATTCACAGAATTATAGATGATTTGTTGTGCCATAAGTGACTGTGGTTTTTCTTCTTTTTCTTCTTCTTCTTAAGAGACATTCTCAATTAACCGAGAAACCTTTCGTGATAAGTTGCTATGAGACATGATAAGAACAAGTTTCACAAAATTCTTCAGATTTTCATATTCTGTTTTGCTTAAATACTTCTCCATGCGCTTATCATTTCTTGTGTAATATATAATTTGATACGTGACACTTTCTTTGGAATGCAAGTCGGTATACTCGCGCTGTATTTGGTTAACTGCATTGTCTTCAATTATATTATTTAAGACAAGACTTTCAAGAGTTGTTCATAAATTTGCTTAACCTTCTTCTGATGTAAAAACATGAAGACTGAGATAATAGTCTGAGTCAATGGAGATTTTGTGAAAGAATATAGTATGTCAGGTTTAACTATTCTTGCCATGATATTAAAGCGTTTCAAATAATAATGGAGCCATAGGACTGTCAGTTTGGAATTCTTCCAGGAACAGCAAGTGATGCCTCCTTCCTTATGACGTTGCAGAAGTTAGTCATCACTTAGTTGTAATCCTACATTCTTGTGCAGAGATTGAAGGTTGTTAGGCGTATTCCTAGCAGTGGGCTCTAGTAACACTCTCCTTCCTTGGTGCTATGGAAAAAATTCTACGAAAGGAGGTGGGTGCTAGGCATCAATATTCTTTTCCTGGAACAAAGGGGAGGTAGTGGTGGGGAATGAGATTCTGAAAATGATCTCAGTCTGGTGGTACCTGAAACCTATGCTAGGCCTCTTACAGTGAGTGACGGAGGGATTAACGGCAACAGATGTGGATCACTAGTAGTGATGCGTCATGTCATGCCATGGTGCAGTGCTGCCTTCTTCACGGTGACGTAAGCGGCATCACAAGCTCGCCTGCTGGGCCGGCCAGGGTTAAGAGCTCGGAGGGGGAAGGTGGAGTTAACAACATAACCAAAGTTTGGGCAAAGGCTATTACGTTACAGCATGTTTTAGGTAATGTAGAGCAGTGCTTTATTATTTGTAAATAACTGGCAGTAATAAAGTTGTAGAAAAGTGGTTGATTAGATTTCATCGCAGAATAATCAGCTTGCTAATCGTGTTATTGTTGCTAGATTTATTCAGATGCAAGACATGAGCATGTACCAAAATTACTGCACATTTGTGTTGCTGACGGTCATAAACCTGTCCGATCAAAACAATGTATTACTTGTGTGTGTTGTTTTTTGTGCATGGTATTTTTCTGTATTTGTTATTTTGTGTTTGTGTGTGTTTGTGCACGTGCGCGCATGTGTGTGGTTTTTCTATATGTATATTTTTGTGTGTATTTAATGCTCTTAATAAAGTAAAGCGGAAGCACTATGTATATTGGTTTTGAAAAAAAAAAGTCTGTGATAGTTTTGGGGATTAAACAATTACTCACACACAACTTTTTAAACATCCACAGCATTCAAAATTTGTGACTTGGTTTTATGGTGAATTTCAATTGCTGCAATAGATGCTTTTGTTTCAGGAAAGTGTGTGATAACTGCACTTTCCTAGTTTTCTGGACACACCGACTATGCCCAAGGCAGTCAATTATAAAATACCATCAACATAATTTTAACTGATATAAAAATATTGTATATTAGTCTTGTGTTATTACACATGCTTCGAGATTTGTTGTAAATATAATTTTTAAACATAATGTTGTAAGTTTTTGTGTTTGATCAAAGTGAAACCATAGCAAATAAAGAATGATACAAAGATGAACATGCACGAGCATGCACGCACATGTATGCACATATGAATGTGCACATGCATGTGCACACACACACAGTTAACATACTTATTTTTAAACAATTCTCCTCATAGTTTCTTTTATTTGTTTTGGGATTTTTTTTCCATTTTTTCTAGTACGAGGGTCAGAGCACAAATTTAAAAAAAAATATTTTCTTTAGTAATTTTTATGTACCTGGTCATTCATCTTGCTCGGATGTATTCTGATAAAGTTGCCTTCTTAAGGCTTGTCCACCATCAACACACACCCGAACAGCCTACTGTTTCTGTTCCACACTTGTGGTAAACACACACACCATTACAGTTGCCAACCTACACCTTCTGCAACTGAGGTACATAAATACTACCCATTACACTAACATTTTGATACATAATACTCCTTCCCTCCAAGAATGATGATTATCCTACACTAATAAACACTAAAAGATCTGTATTATGTACACTAAAGGACAGTGTCACTCAGTTTCTTTGGCTTCTGTCGAACCCATGTCAAGACACTGTAATGAGAACTCGAGACATCCCTGTAGTTCCTTTGCTGACTGCCTCCTAGGAAGATCACAGCCCACCTGTTCGTTTTAATCCTCCAAGAGAAACTCCAAAAATGGTGCCTCCAGGTCCCCTGGCATATGAGGTCGGTCCTGGTCCTTTCGGTTCGTCCATGTCCCCGATGCTCCTACTGGTGTTAGTGAATCCAGTCCATCTGGGGGGGCTCCCAAGACTGGTCAGGTACCCTTGGCACTGGAGACTGGGTATCTCGCTGAAGGGGCTTGCACAAGCATCCTGGAACTTCATCAGCTCTGCCAAATGTTGGAGCTGAATCTTCTTGACACTAACACACCCATTTTTCCACAATCCACCACGCCTGTAGTTGCCTTTTCTGAAGAGGGCACTGCAGCATCTGGTCTGTGTGTCGCCATGTCATATGACCATCTTCTGTTTGCACCTGGTAAGTCACCGAGCCCCCCCCCTGGTGCAAACTACTCCAGGAATCCACTTTGGTCTAGCCACATAGTTGCGGATTAACACTGAGTTTTTTTTTCCTTAAACATGCTCATGTTAACACCCCCCAACCTCTATAGCTACTACTTCTGCCACACTGGAAGATGAATAGTGATGCAGTCTGTCGAAAATGGTTTGCAACTTTCTGCCCATTAACAGTTTGCAAGCGATTTCTGTACGACTGTGC
The DNA here is from genome assembly GCA_002778355.1 of Clitarchus hookeri. Classification (NCBI taxonomy): domain Eukaryota; kingdom Metazoa; phylum Arthropoda; class Insecta; order Phasmatodea; family Phasmatidae; genus Clitarchus; species Clitarchus hookeri. The sequence continues at coordinate 1,070,357 of NQII01000185.1, read as the reverse complement.
TTGGAGTTGTGCGTAATGAAAACAGCATTCTTTGCAGTCTTGCATTCCAATCCTCTGCCCTCAACTTCCGCAATTTGTCGTTGACTGTTTGAACGGTCTGTTCTGTTTGGCTATTGCTAGCTGGATGGTACAGAGGTGTGTATCTGTAACAATCATATCAGGGATACCATGGGTGCTGAAAAGATTCCTGAGCTCTTGTACTACAGCAGCTGATGACACTGATGGCACTAATTTCACCTCTGGCCATTTCGATAATGCATCAATGACAATCGGGAATGTTTTCCCTTAGAAGGGGTCAGTAAAATCTACATGAAGGCAGGACCATGGTTTCTTCGGTGCACTCCATGACACACATGTTTTTGCCGGGGCTCTATGTTCTGCCTACAATTCTGGCAGTGGTTGATCTTCTCAATCTCTTCGTCCATTCTTGGCCACCATATATAGCTTCGTGCTATAGCCTTAGAGCGCACCAAAACATCATGTGATGCATGTAGCATCTGGAGCAGGTCTTTTCGCAACTGATGTGGAATTAACACCCAAGCGCCCCACAGCAAGCAATCATGGTAGATAGAGATTTCCGATCATCTGTTCCAATATGGCCGAACATTCTCATTAAGTAATTTGGGTGGCGACCCATGTTGAACATACTGCTTGACCAGCTTTAGGACCAGGTCGTGCATGGTGCACTGAGCCAATTCTCGGGCATCCAAGGGTATTTCAGACATTTCTTCTAACATAAGAACTTCTGCCACCTCTGGGACTTCAAAGGTGGGTGTTTGATGAGGCAACCTGCTCAAGGCATCCGCATGTCCAATCCGAACTCCTGGTTTTTAGATGATCTTGTGGTCATACATGCCTAATATCACTCTCACACATAGCATTCGTAGTGAAAAAATGTCTGGGGTTGGGCGCCTTGGGTCCAACAGTCGCAGCAGCGGTTTGTGATCCGTAACCACTGTAAAAGACCTGCCTGCCAAGTACTGCCAAAATTTTGTCACACCAAAAATTACAGCCAAGGCTTTCTTATCGATCTGAGCATAGTTACATTCACATTTCTGCAATGTGCGTGACCCAAAAGCCACTGGTCGTTCTTTACAGTTCTTTACAGTTATCCATAATATGTGCCAAAACTGCACCAACCCCAAACTCTGATGCATCACATGTTAACACACTCAGCTTGCAACAATTCCTTCACCCCGGCAAATGTTTCAGAATACTGTGTTTTCCACTCCATGCAGCATACTTGTCAAGAAGACGTAATGGCTCCAGCACACTAGAATCGTTCATAAAAATTCAGTAACCCCAAAAATGCCTGCAGGCCCTTCTTATTTTGAGGATCTGGTACCCTGCGAATAGCATTCATCTTGTCTTCTGTGGAGTGAATGCCTTCCTCATCTATTCTGTATCCCAAAAAGTTCACCACTGTTAAAGCAAAAACACACGTGGACTTCTCCAGTCGCAACCCTGCCTTCGGTTCTAGCTACCTTCTCTGTTACTCGTATCCAATGCTGCTCTTCATTTGGGCCTGCTATTAATACATCGTCTAACAGTACCACCACTCTTATTTACCCCCTGCTAGTAGTGTTTCCATAAGTCTTTGGAGTGAGCAGTGTTCCAGCAGTTTTTCAAACTGCAACCTTAAAAAGGCCCTTGATGGTATTTACTGTTAACAGCTCGGCTGTTGCCTCATCTACTCCAACCTGTAGATAAGCATCTGCCAAATCCAATTTTGTGAAGAATTTCCCTCTAGCCAGTGATGCCAGTGTTTCATTGATGGTCGGCAAGGGGTAGCTCTCGGTCTTGCACACTGTGTTAACTGTGCCCTTGTAATCAGCTCAAATGCGCACCGAGCCATCAGTTTTCATGATAGGCACAATGGGTGTTGCCCATGCTGAATATGCCACTGGATCATAGGCCCCCCATGAAACAAGTTTGTCTATTGCTGCCGCTATCTTCTCTCTCACTGTGAATGGGACTGGTCTACATTTTTTGAAGATTGATGTGGATCCCTCTTGGAGTGCAAGAGCGACTAGCGGGTCCTTATACTGCCCCAGATCACTGTTATCAAACACCTTCGAATGCTGTGTTATAAGTGCCTTTATCCACTGGTTTTCACAATTTTACTCATATGTACTTGTTCCCTGCAGCACGTTCATCTCTTTCACGAAACTACGAACTGCAAAAATACCTTCCACTGAAATACCCAGTGCCTCGAACCAATTTCTCCCCAGTAAACTGGGCCCATTTCCAGCAGCCACTAACAAGAGAAGGGCTGCTGCTGCTGCATTTCCACTCACTTCCACACAGTATTAGCTCCCTGAACCTTCAACTGTTCTTGCAACCAAGTGCGCAGGGCGATGTTGCCCTTGTCTAGGGGTGGTTGTTTAGGTCACAGAGACTTGTAGGTTTCCTAACTGAGGTTGCTTTACTTCTCAGTGCCTGCAAACTGTATAAACTGTAGTCTGCTAATGTTTGCTCCTCTACGTTTTGTTGTTTTTTCTTCTTAAGGCATGCTTTCTCTAGGTGACTGCGTTTTATCAATACCGGCACACCATTGCCACATGCCTACATGTTTCTGGGGCATGGTTCCCAGAACACCGTTAACACGACTGCTTAAATGAGCCCTCCTGTACATTTTGCTTTACCGGCTGAAAGTCAATGCATCTTCCATCCACCACAGCATGCACTGAATGTCTGTCCTCCCAGAGTGGGCTTACCTCTGTGCCAGTACATCGTATATCTGCAACATTCCTTCCTGCTGTCTCAGTTGCCATGGTGATGTCGACTGCATCTTTGAAGGTGAGTAGTTCCTTAGTGAGCAATGTACGCTGCACCGTCCTGTCACATACTCCGCACACCAGCCGGTCTCGCAACATCCGCTCTAGATTAGGAAAGTTGTAATGTGTGCTCAAGCGCCGTAACTCTACCAGATAAACTGCGATACTTTCCCTATCCTGTGGTAAGTCTTCCATGTGTCCCGACCGGGACAAATTCTCAGATTACACAGACAGTAGCCATATCTGCTACTTCATTATATTAACACTGCACTCACGAAACAACTCCACAACCCTCGTTACCACTTTTATGTACTTGGTTACTCATCTTGCTCGGATGTACAGTAGACTCCCGGTTATCCAAGGTAATTGCGACCGAGATCACCTCGGATACGGTAAAACTAGCATAATACGGAGGTTAGGTGTTATTGTGGTAAAAACATGAAAAAACATGTGAAGAATGAAAAAACTGGTTTATTGTAATTGAAAACGTAAAATAAACATGTAGTTACAGACCTGTAAGTTAGTGGAAACATGAGATTACATATTACTTAAAGTCTTTGATTGTTTTCAAAGTTAACCTCTGTCCTCTCTTGGATGATGCGATGTTATGCCAATGCTGAAAAGTCAGTATGTCATGTGGCCTACACTCTTGTAGTTGCCCTATGTAAGCAAGAGCAGCGTTAATCGATTTCAACCCATCGGAATGTGATATTTTTGGAGTTATCTCGTCCGTGTCATCGTCTTCTTCTCAATGTTTAGGATTGTTAACCATATCAATAATTTCCTCATCGGTAATCTCCATCTGGACATCTGTACTGCACCAATCACGAATGTCTTCGCTGTTGATTTGATTTTCAACAGGTAGCTCATTGACCAGTTGAACTAGTTATTCACATTTTCCTGTTCTGGCACTTGTTTGGATTGTCCATCTAAGCCAAATAAATTTTTCCATGACTTTTGAATGGTGGTAGGGTTTACCTCATCCCATGCTGAAGCAATCCAGTACGCTACATCTTTCATTGTCATTCCGTCATCTAATTTTGCAATCAACATCTGGAGAAGCCTTCGACGGTAAATTCTCTTCATCGTTTCTAGAACTCCTTGGTCTAGAGGTTGAATGAGCGACGTCACATTAGGGGGTACAAATACAGCTTTAATATCACCACTTCGCAGTTCTTGGGCATCTGGGTGAGATGGCGCATTGTCTAATAATAAAATAGCTTTCCTGGGGAGCTTTTTTTTTCTTTCAAAAATGTTTCAGCGACAGGAACAAATTCATTAAAAAACCACTCACTAAAAATCTTGCTTTCCATCCATGCATTTCTTTGGTTGCGGTACATTGTTAGCAGACAGTTGACTTTTATATTTTTAAAGGCCCTTGAGTTCTTAGACTTTCCAATAAGCAGAGGCTTTAGTTTCAAAGAACCCGAAGCATTGCAGGTAGCCAGAATTGTGACTCTCTCTTTACTCTTTTTAAATCCGGGAGCAGTTTTTTCAGATTTTGCTGCTAAGGTTTTTGAAGGTAGCATTCAAAAGTTAAGACCAGTTTCATCTGAGTTAAAGATTTGTTCTGAGGTTAATCCTTCCTCAAAAATTATTTATTCCATTTTTTTCTGGAATTCCGCAATTTCAGATGAGTCAGCTAACAGTTTTTCCCCACCATTGCTTGCAGTGAGTTTTTCATCGCCGTCTTTAAAGTTTCTGTGGAACTCGAGCGCCTTAGCTTGAAGCATTGGCCCACTCACAGGACTACCCATCCCTCGAAGCTGTGAAAACCACAAAAACTGAGTTTGACGTCTGCTCGTAGTCGCCCTTCTTCAAAGTCTTTTGACTCAAACCACTGCCACCGCTCACACTTTTGTAGACAAAGTTTTCGATTTCTTTCAGGTTACGTCTCCAATCCTCAACAGTCACTTCCCCAACTCCCAACTCGGCAGCCACCTTTTTAATTGATTCGCCACTGTCTAACCGTTTTAATGCATTCCCTTTTGTTTCAAGAGAAAGTACAACTCTCTTCCATTTTCCACTCACAATGAAACACAGAAATCAATAAAAGCACATAAAAATCACTGACACAACCTCGTTTAGCACGAGCACAGAGACAACTGAGAGCGTCAGGTGACTGTGACAATACGAGGAGTTCCGAGTGAACCCGACGATGAGATGAGACGGGTGTGTCAGCATTTCCTAGAATTAGTCGCCTTCATATTCGCGCAAAATGACAGCTTGACCTAACAACAGCCAGTAGAGGAGACATCTAATGCTCGACCTAGCAATAGCCGACGCCTCAACCTTGCACGTCAAATGAAGAAACATCGCTTCTCACCTTAATTGTCCTGCTTTTAAGAGCATTATTTTTATTTTTTATCCTCCGATGACTAGCTCGGTTAACCCGGAGGCTCGGTTGACCGGGGCTCGGATAATCACGAGTCTACTGTATTCAGATAAAGTTGCCTTTTAATGGCTTGTCAGCCATAAATGCGCGCCCGAACAGTCTTCTGTATCTGTTCCACACTCATGGTAAACACACACACCATCACAGATGCCAACCTACACCTTCTGCAACTGAGGTACATAACTAATACTCAATATGCTAACATTTTGGTAAATAACAGTAACCATGGATCATAAAAAAGTAACCAATTTAGTGACTAATTTTCTATCATGTATTTTTAGAGGAAAGCTTCAATATGCCCTCCAAAAAACTTGTAGTAGTGAATAGTTGGTAAATATAATACAAAAATGCACCATTCCTCTCAAATAGTTCAACAGTTTTTGCAAAGAATTCTAAATTTAGATATAGATATTATCGAAAGTATGCAAAGGAACTGTCAATCATGAAACTGTCGCTTTTTTCTTGGGTGTGCGAGACTAGTCCAGGAAAATCGACGAAACCTGACTTGCAGATGAATACAAAGGTCTTCACTGCAGCAACAATGATGTGTAAATTCTGTACTTGTAAGGAATTAAAAAAAAAAAAAAAAAAAAAAAAGTGATATGAATGCCTACAAATAATGTTGAGAGTGAGAGATTGTCATGATAATACAGTTATTCCAGACATGTGGTAGAACTTGAAAGAAGAGAATTCTGAATTGTTTTGATGACTGACAGTATTCCAAAGCACGTTATGCACAGTTCATTAACTTCTGTTATCTGTGCCTCAACAGTTTGTCAAAAAAACTGCAGAAAAAATACCTTAGTGACTTGGCTTAAAAAAAGTACCTTTTAGGAACTTTCAGTGACTTGCTGTGAGCCCTGACACACTATTTGTGGATATTTGTGGTGGTTACCAAGAATCCCTTTGTAAAATTGCTGTGTTCATAAAACCAGGTTTCTACTAGCTTTTATTATAAAGTTTCAGTAAAACTCAAGTTTTATGTAAAGGAACCTTTAATATTTTTATACTCTGAACCCCAGTCTACTTGATGAAATATTTGTAATTTTTCAACCCACCTAACTGGAATTGGGACGAAATAAAAAACCAGAATCATAACAGAACCCAAAAAAATGTCGCAAAAGGCCCATCCCTATTACTTTATTTGCAAGATGACTCTGTATTGAATAAAATTTATACATTGCTTAAATGTATGTTCGTTTTATGCTGGACGATCAAACATGGACGTCTAGGGAGGAAAAAGTACAGCAGTACCTTGCCATAACAATTAATGATGGCAAGATAAATTATCACAATAGCAAATTATCATTATTACCAAAAATTACTGTGTAGCATCTTTTCATGCAGTGTTATCTAGGGATGGAAATTCTCGCTCGAGAATCTCAAGACCCGCAGCCAAAATGTTGAGAATATCTAACCCCTCTTGAGTCAAAGTGAGCAGTGGTGCCCTCTCTGCGCACATGTGTGAATTGCATGCTGCAATCAATTCTCTCGAAAGGCAGCACTCAAGCTGATTTATATGATCGCATTGTCGGTTAATCTGTTTTGGAACACAGGCGGAACATACATTGTTGTAGAATTCCCTGCCTTCAGTTTCAGAGTAGCATATAGTATTGTCGTTGACATTTCATTTATGGTAATATTAAAGTAACTGCTTATTTACAAAATGAAATAGAATGAAACCATGTTTACGGACTCTTCAAACGTAAAAAAAATATTACTTGCAATTTAATACATGTTGAGGATTGGTATGCCTTTGAAGTATGCATTATCATGTCTTTGCTTTACAAACGGTTGGTATTTAACAACAGAATTATAACTAATTATTTGCAAAACAAAGGAAAGAGGTAGAACAGAACATTGTAGCTTAAACTACGGCTACTGCTCCAAACAGTTGAAATGAACTATATGGAATTAAATGAAAACAAAATATTGCTGGTGCCTTGTACTATGCTTTCTGTAGGTGTTTTATTAAGGAATATTATCCAGTACACTAATTTCCCCGCAGACTGCTTCGTTGTTTATTTACGAGAAGGCCCAATGTAGAAAACCCTCTCTCACTGGGAACATACGTAGCTCGAATAGGGAGATATTGTTTCGCTGAAATAGCCAACGGTAGATAGCGGCTTTCATTCTGCTTCCAGTAAGTCAGTGGGTTCACGGTACGTTGAATATAACTGTCTCCACTGTATCGTTGCACTTCTAAGTGTGTATTGGTACCGGGATTGTGCATCATGTTTTTTTTACTACTGTATTATTGAAGGAGTCCCAGAATACATTGCTGTTACTACTTTATGCGGATAGTTCATCAACACCAAACGTGAATAGCAGATTCACGTTTGGTGTTGGTGTGCTCTGTGTTTCAAAAGCTTCCATTATTATTGCACATTCCTCTGTTACATATTCAATGGTGGCAGCTGCATAATGGCTAAATTCATTGTTCTTATGGACCTATGGTGGGACCAAATTTATATTTCGTTGGAGTATTTTGTTAGTATATAGAATGTTTTTTAAGGGAGGTTTTACAGTACGTAGTTGACAACTGCCTGCCTTTTGTAAAAAGTTTGTGCGAACTGGTTCACCAAACCTAGAATTTCAGTTATAATAGGTAACTAGCTTCAAAATTGAGAAATAGGGCATTTATTTCAAGAGCAAGAAATATTCACGAAGAAAACTGAAGTTTGCATTAGTTGTTTTTTCCAAGTAAAATGTTCTTTACCAATGATTTTGTAACTTACTTTTCTTTTTTAAGGTGTGGCGTCATTCTATCCTGAGCCAGCGAACAAAGGGAAGTTCGTGAGAAGTTGCCTGTACGACTACACTTACGAGAAATCTGTGCTGCCACCTACATACTCCTGGCCAGCTTCACATCAATAACAGAAATGTGCCAATAAGAAGTTCAAGTTACTGTGTAAATTATGATTAACATGATATGCTTTGATTCAAAATTTAAGGATTTGTTTTGCTTGTTATGTATATAGACTTAAATAAATGAAATGACATTATTTATTTAAAATACTGATGGTGTGAAATTTATCACTGAAAAATTTTCCATACCCAGTTATTACTTTTATAATTATCGCATATGAGTAGACAAAATTTTATGGTTTTATTTTGAATCAAATTTCAGTTACTGGTTTTATTTTTCCAATCACAATGAAAAGTTGCAGTATTATAGTTACTATGTATTTAATATATTTCAACTAATTCCTTCCTAAACAGAACATAATTGCCAGAATTTAACTTTTCAATAACTGTTGTTAAAAGTTCTGCATTTTCAGGTGTAAGCCATTGCCTCCTGTCACTAACCACAACAGAGTACTTGGAAAAAGAACGTTCCATATCAATAATTGATGAGGAGAACCACATTGCTCTTCAGCTAACTGCAGCAATTTTACTGTAGTATATTTTAAGGGAGCAAAGGACCTTTGCACTGCAAATTTGGTGGGTTTCTGGTGATGAAAGTTCTTCTTCCATAATTTTCTGGTTACCAGAAAGCCATGTGTGAAGGTATCTGTGGGTAGCTGGGACATTGAAGGCAGGTTGTAACGTTGGGCGCTACAGTTACACCGCTATATGTTAAGTTGCCACTGCTAGCTCAGAGGTAGTACAAGAGACTCTTTAAAATGGACGCCAATTACATAGGAAATAAAGTCAAGTTCCGGAGTATTTGTTTTATACTTTTATTTATTATTGAAGCGACACAATTCACATACAAAGTTCCGGTATGCAGAGTACGAAACGTGCACAGATAAAATAGACATGGGCTGAACAGAGCCACAGTTGTTTACGAATTATTACTTTTCTTACAAACTGGCCCGAAAAAATAATTAATGCGGCAACATCCCACACCGGCGGAGAAATAATATAGCAAAGTCTAGTTGCCGATGTGGGGGTTATCGTCACGCCCGACGCAGCCTAGGCGAGGATTGTATGACTAAACTGAAGGGCGACTGCCCTCCAACTGACCTCAATCCACTGCTGTCTGACCTGAAGTGACTTGGGCGACCGGCACACGCGTCTTTGTGCTGCCTCTCACCTCCCTCTCCTGCGATAAGGGCCTGGCCACGCACGCTTTCAACACGTTATCGAAACTGCGTTGTAGGAACTAAAACTGTCGACGGTCTGAAAGTATCTAAATAATGCTGACTCTTGTTGAAAACTAAAACTTTTGAAACGAAACTGCAAACGTCCGCCCGATAAACAAACTATCACGGGAAATGAACCACCACCGCTTTTAATTTGAATACCAATAAAAATATTACGAAACTTAGCCAAGCTAAAGAAAAATGAAGCACGTGTCCCGGACCCAAAAATTAAGAATACTGCGTCATTACAAGGTTTTGGATGAACTTTTGTGAGTTTATATTTTCTGTTTCAATTCTACAAACATTTATAGTGTTGTAAAAGACTGTCAATGGCTTCGTAAGTATTTTGGCTGGGAACTGTTTTGATGAGGTCAGCTAATTTGAATCCACATTTATGCGCAGTCAACTTAAGACTGTTTCACATTTGCCTGTTTTACTGCATGCAACTGAGACAGTTGGTCATTAACACTGGATGAAAAAACTATAAGAACACCTTTACTCAATAGATAAAATTTTGTTCCAACATCACTGAGCTTGGATGAAAGGGCATGAGCTGTGGGGTAGGTTGACCCTTCAAGAAAGGCAAGCAAATCAACTAAACCTTTACAGTTTTCAGAAACAAACAGTCTTGATCTTAACAGTACTGAGCTCTTCTGGAGACATTACTTTCAAGAATTTAACACCACCATTTGCTTCACTGATGTTGTCCAGAAACTCCACAATATCCTGCAAATGCTCATTTAAATAAACAGTCGAACCACGAAATCCACCGCTCAATTACTGGCTGGTGGAAATAGTTTTTGCATTGCAGTATTATCTAAATAATTCAACTGCAGAAATTCTTGGTATTAATGCTTACACTTTCTGGTACTCAGAAATGCAGTTTTCACTTTGACAACAACCACCAACTGAAGCTTATGCACCCAACATTGTGCATGAAGTAAATGTTCAACAAATAGACCTTAGAGTGTTGTTGCACATTTTTTTCAAGTACCATTCTTAGTCTGAAACAAATGCTACAACTTGCTCATAATGAATTCCATACTTGTGAAGAACTTAAATTACAGTTTGGGAACATGAGGTGACATTTGCGCTGTTCAACACCAAAGATGCAGCAAGAAATACTGGCTGTGATGTGGATGGTTGGAGAGTTTTTAACAAGATGTTGAATACATAACATCCTCCTCTGTCTGTTTCATCGCTAAACACAACTACAGGTTTATACATTACAGCAGATTTTATTTCCTCCATTTTTTTTTTACAAACTATTGGGATATATTTTTTTGGATCCAGTCTGCTGTTGGAAGATCACCACTGCCATCAACGTACTCCTCAAACCATTCCTGGAGTTTAGGATGATCCAACTTCTCCATCGATACGTTAGCAGCTACAAATGCCTCTGTGGTTTTTATTACGAATTCTTCCTTGTCATCCCATGATTTTTTCACTAGTGACTAACACATTCCACGATGGAAACTTGTCATTTATGTGACGATTTCTGACTTGCGCATTTGCGTTTCTCACTTGAAACATGCTTAATGAGTGTGTCACATCTTTTGTGATCACATCTACAGCTACAGAACTTGCACATTAACAGTGTAACACTGACATAGAATCAGTCATTGGCAAATTCTTTTGCCTTGTCACTTGCAGATACTTTAGTTTTGGGCATGATATAAATCATAAACACTAATAGCATCATCCAATTGACTGCACTGGGTGCGCACTCAGTGCACCCTGAAAACTAAAAAATTAAAATTATCATGCGATTGCCCAAAGCGAGTGCTTGTTTGTCGGCCATATTTGCACTAAACTGCCGCACTGACACTGGGGACAGTGCGGTTAAAATTACACTTAGTGCACACTTTTTCAGTGTAGTCAACAATTGAAACATTGAAAAACGACATCTCTTGGTAATTGGAAGACGGGGCACTGTGCCAGTGTGCATTGAGTGCAATCCAGTGCAGTAATTGGAAGACTCTTTTTGATCTTTCCAAATGGCAGCTACCATTGTTAACTGTTTTATAGGATACATTTTGAAATGGCGAGATGTATGTAGCCACCAGCTTTGGTTATTAAACGTTATTTTCAATAGCAATACAGTGGACTCTCAATGTATTGAAAATGCATGTACCAAAAAAATTTTATCCACAGTTAATTTTCAGTAGTCCCTGCAAAATTCCTACATAAATAATGATAAAGTTACCTGCTTTTATTATTTATCAGATATTGCATTGATCAAAATGTCTTTAGGTCCCGGCACCTAAGATTTCCCGCATCTATAGTTTTTAAGCTGGTTATTTATGCAAACATCTAATATGGATGTGAATTACATCATGCGGGCCGCCGTTTATGTATGTTGGGAAGGGAGCTGAAGGGAGTCGGCAGTAATGTGAAAAAGGCATATTCCACAATGGCTCGGCAGATGATGGAATACATTGCAGCAGTATGAGACCCGTACATGGAAGTGGAGTTGCAGAAGCTGGATAAGGTACAAAGAAGGGCAGCAAGATCGGTGATGGGTAAGTGGAGAAGGCAGGCGCAGGATGGTGAGGATGAAGGGAACTGTAGGCCATCAGTAATGATTAAATAAATGGGATGGAGCTCATTGAAGGACAGGAAGAGAGTTGAAGACTGGTCAGGATTTACAGGATGGAGAATTGAGAGGGAGGGTGGGGAAGGTTATGCTGCCTGCTAAGGGGGTATTTAGAGGAAGAGGAAGCAACAGTGAGAAGATTCAGAGGGTATGGAGGAGAACTGAGTGGGGTAGGCAGTCTATACTTGTGTGGTCTGCGAGGGAGAGAAATGTGTTGCTGGAAGAGAATTTGGTATCTGCGAAGGGGGGGGGATGGTTAGTAAATTCAGGAAGAATGTGGAAAGAGAGTATAGATGGAGGAAGGTGAATGAGCTTGCCACCGGGTGGTAGCCCAATCACAGGTGTTGGTTTTTATTATTAATAATAATATTAATAATTAGTAAGCCGTTTTACAGGAAACAGAAGTTTATTAAATGTTGGGAAAGTTGTGGCACTTGTTTAAATGTTCCACGTGCGTCAATAAATAGGTCAAGCAAAAGTGAGAATTTAAGAGTGCAAAAATTGCAGTGATGAAACAACTATGTTCAGTTTCACGTTGCTTAAACGTGGAAATAAGGTGAACTCTTCGGAATCTTTTGAAAAAACTAAACGCCGGGCAAAAGTATAATGCATTTAAAGTGACTCTTGTTGACAGTAATGTGGAAAGACAAGCAGACATGTCCAGCAGGCAAACGGAGAAAATGGATACTAGTGTTATATCTATGTTCAAGGCTCTATGATGAGTTATCTAATCAGGTAAGTGAACTAAAAGAAGATAATGTTTTGCTTAATGCCATGTTTGAGTGCCTACAAGTAAACAGACAAACATTTGTGCGCTTCCTGTTCACATTCTGGGGTTTTATACCCCAACCTAAAAAATCTTACAGTGAAGGAATGGTAAATGATCAGTAGTCTGCTTCCAGCTCTAGTTTTGCCTCATCTAATAACCAAAAAAACTCAGTTTAATGTACCTAATGGTAACACCACAGTGCCGTCACACACAGCTAACAAAGCAATAGACTGGATGGATTTCTGAAGGTCTGCAGAAGTGGAACATCTTGGCCCCGGACATGCAAAATACGTCATGGTATGAAGCACTCTTAACCACAAATGCCCCAGCTGTTTTTTGTGTGGTACATTTTATTCCCAGTGCTTTCCATTCCACAGAAAAAGTGCACGCCATCGCCTACCTTGCCGCTGGCAACCACCCTAATACATCAGCTTGCATGAATGACTCACGTTCTGTCAAATCCACGTATTGGCATCGTTTAGGAAGCCTTATTTTCAGGAAAAACCATAAGTGGTATGTGGGTAAATAGTGCAAATACTAATATTCTTAAACTTGTGCAATGTTAACACTGTTTTCAAAGGAAAAGTAGGCATTCCCCAACCAATTACATATTGATAAATTTGTTTTTAATTGGATGATTTAAAGTTCTGTAATTTGAAGTACAAATTTTGGCACAGACCATTTTGAATTATCGAGGTTTTACTTATTCTGAAGTAAATGGGTGTGTGTGCAGCTCAGCACTGTATAATAGCCTTCTGAATTCATGCATATATACACACAGCCACATACAAATCAATAAAATTAACACACTACAAAACACATCTGTAGTTTATCAGAACACACTTGGACATGATATTAAAACCAAGAAACTACGACAATAAATTTGTTTCACATTATTTAATGATTTCTAAAGGAGAATTAAAATATGCTGGTTCCACAAAATATTTAACTGGGAATTAAAATTGTAACTTAGTAGGTTTTGTAGAAAACTATCTCTTTTACAATAATTACTTATAGAGGAAAAAAATAATTACTTATAGAGGAAAAAAAGTCCAAATTTATGCATTCACTACGAAGCGTGATGGTTGGGGTGCTGGAACACGTCGCGCGAACAAAGGAGTTCTTAGTGTGTTCGGTCAGAAAACGTGTGGGGCATCAACTTGGCTGAAGTCTGTCTTGATACGCTCACTCCTTCCTAGCTTTGCTCAACCCGGTAGACAAGCTTGGACTGGTAGGCCATCGGCAAGGTATGTAATTGTCAGTTCTAGCAAGAGGGGCGGCTAAGGCATTGACCAGACCCGGAGTTGGCTGACGATGGATAGCTGGTGCCGATGTTCGGGGCCCCTCCTAGGACGGCTGGTGGTCAGGCTCATTCTTGCTGGTCCTAGGGCTGTATGGTTCATGGTGGCGGCAGCGGGCATAGACGGTCTGCGGACGGCGTTGGTGATGCCCAGGGCCACAGGCAGTCCCAGGCATAGTCGGACTATGGGGTGCGGCTCTC
>NQII01000185.1:1043929-1056113 GCA_002778355.1 Clitarchus hookeri | reverse complement strand
GGCTGAATGGGAATGTTTGACAACCGATTGGCTGTGGGAGACGTAGGTGTCTTCTTATCTGTTCACTTTGTCCCCCCTCTGTGAGTGAAGGGCATATGGGGTAGGTTCTACAGTCCAACTGCGACAAAGCATGGGCAGGCGACAGAATGCCTAACTAAAAGTACCCAGAGGTAATCGAGTTACGCCGCATCAATCCTGTCACTCCAACCAACGAATTGCATGTGGTGGATGGAATGGGTTAGCTGACTTGAGTGGCCTAATTGGTTCCTTGTGGAATGTAGTTAGTAGGAGACTCTACCATACGTATGCACCAAGAGCCTTTGTTCACTTGGTCCACAGTATGGGTGGCCGGCAAATCTGTGGTGTTTCATGACGTACCTCTCAAAGACCATGATGTTAAGAGCCGCCCAAATCTCTTCACTCACACTCTTTTATGATGAACTTGCTACCCGGTTAAGGGGAGTCCGCAGTCATATTCTATTAATGGAAATTTGGTATAAAAGTGTAGTCACCTGTCTCTTTTTTGAGGGATGGCATTTATCAGGTTGTAGAGAGGTTTACAATTCACCCTAGAATTAGAACACAGTACGGGTCACAATGTTTATTCTCTCAAGAATAAATATGTTCGAGTCCAAACCACTATTTCCTAGGCTCTCGTGGTTCTCAAGCAACTGCAGGAAGTTACGTTAAAACCGGAGAAGGGGACCTGTTGGTTAAGAGAAGCTATAGCAACTTAATTAGATAGCCATGACTCCGACCCTAACTGTCGACTAGTGTTGTCCTGAAGGGACTTGGTGTGAATGCTCCAAAGTGGAGTGTGTGTAAGGGGTTGAAAACTTCTTCGGGGTTAGCAGGTCAGAAGACTTCTAGCTCTGGTAGGTTCTCGTAGAGAAGAAGGGAGCAGAGCGCTCTATCACTGCTGTGGTAGAGCAAGCTTCTCAGCATACAAGACAACTGACATACAAGACAGCCTGACAACTGACTTGACAACTACTGATGTTCTGGTGGTACGTCTGGCCTTTTATACAGCTGACGGTGAGGCTTCCTTCGGCTCGGGCATCTTTGGCGAGGTTGGCTCCTCCCTTCGTGTCCGGCACAGCCCTTTTGCACTCTCTTAGAGAAGGAAATTAAGTGTGGTAGTTTTCCTGTCTGTGGATGGTATCTGGTGCTCGCTTAGGGGCAACTGGCTTTGCTCAGCTTGTCGGGTGGGGGCGATTGTATCACATGCGCGTCTGGCATAAGTGGCTCATCCGCCTTTTCCTTGGGTGTCCCAGGTTGGGAGCATGCCTGTCGACTCTGGAGGCAAGCAGACTCGTGGTACGATTCTCCATTAGGGTAACGTGTCACAGCACGTGATGAGTTGGAGTTGAAAAAAAGAAATGCCAGTTACGTGTCATGCGTAAACTATATCGCAAATGCAGTTTTCTAAGAATGCAAAATAAAATTCATAAAATAATAAAAAAAATTTTAATTTTAAAAATGAAAATCTATGAATTTGTGTTCCTTAATAATTTTTTGATGGCTAGCAAAAAATAAATAAATAAATGTTTAGTAAGTCTGTGTGTTCCTATGAGACTATAAATCGTTTTACAGTATACTCTGGGATTTGGCAACACAGACACGTAAAAATTGTGCACATGATTAAACAAAAAATTTGTATGTTTTTACTGTATTTACCCATGTGTGACCCGCACATTTTCCCCAGAAATTTGGCTCGCATAAACAGGCGGCTGGTATCATGGTCAGATGCCACTTGAGAGACGTTTTTGCAGGCAGACTGTACGTGGGTCGGTTTTGCATGGTGGTATATGCCAGCAACCGTTTGCTCGCACAATACCTATTTACGCTATTCGTTTATTATGCTCCTGAAGACACAAAGATACCACACTTAACCATTCTCTGTGTAATAATTTTTCAATGAAAGTCCACTAAAGAAAACTGGGTGTGCAAAAAACTTTCTTGATGTGGCTATTGGTAATCGTTACGGTTGGCAACATTGCTGTAGATCGTAGCAACACCAAACACGTGATATGGCAACGCTGCCATGCGATGAACATAAATAAATAATAGTTTAAAGTTGGAAAAAAACGTTCAGTGGCAGAGATAAGTACCATATATTCGGTATCCATCGAATAAAAGCTCAAAACTAAGACAGTGTTAAAATCAGCCAATTTATTTACCAAATGGTTTTGTGATACATTTTAGTTTGTTAAAGTGTGATATTATCCAAGTTGAAACATACTAAAAATTATAAACAAAACCACTGCCTCGAATGAGATTCAATTCCTTGCGCATAAGAAAGCAGAAGGGAAATGTAAACAGCCGGCTGGCTGCCCGGCCAAAGTCACTGCGTCACCCTTCTGGCTTTTAACTGCCATATTGCTAAGTTGCACGAACTGTCCCGCTCGTCAGCTACCTTGTTCATGCCTTTGCCAGTTAGACTTTTAGAAATGTTGCAGCCAAATATTTTATGTTTTTGAAGTGAATTTGGGGCACAGTTGTTAAACAAATATAGTACTTTGAATGTGTATATTTTTTTTTCTTTAAAACAAATATTTTTTCCCCAGCAATCTAATCTGAAAATTAAGGTGCGGGTCTTACTTGGGAGTGGGTCGTACATGGGTAAATACGGTAGTTCGGATGAACAAGAACGTGTACATTAGTACTGTTTGGAGTGTACATAGTGTACTGTGGACATGAAGTAGGCCTATTTTTTAATGGAATGTTGGCAACTTCTGGCTGCCTAGGTTGGCAAGCCTGTTTCTCAACTAGGAAACAATAGTCAAGATGGTGCCGTAGCCTTGTTAGGTAAGCAGATTGCTCGTGTCACGTATTTTACGCTTTTATCGTTGCTAAACAGTGCAGTCTTGTGCTATTTTCGTTGTTTTGTTTGCAATTTGCATTGCTGATGCAACATTTTTGATCCTCCAGGTTGGATCCGTGTCGGCATTATTGTTAGTAATCGATTTTTGGTCGTTCACGCACGCGGTAATCGTGCCGATCACAAGTGCGTGTACTCGTGAACTGTGTGAGTAACATGTTGCAAACTGGAATTAGTGTGTTCAAGATTCGAGACCTAACATACATCGGTGATCAATGGACTGCAACATTGAATTTTTGCTTGTCTTTGTTCCCCACGGTTTAGCAGTTCAGTGCATATGGCCTCGCTTTTCTTTGTTTATAATCCTGTGCAATGCTTTGTATCATCACTGGAGTGCACGTGGTTAGCATTTTAGTCACTGATTTTTTTATTTGGAATTGTCTGGTATGGTGTGTTGTGTACAGCTTAGTATTTTTCACATGTTTGTCTTTGTGTTTTTTTCGTGTATCGCTGATTGCAATTGTTTTCGTGAGATGGGAAGTTAGTGTTTCTGTTCTCGTTAGCAGCGTTTCGCCCGCCCTTTATCTATTTTCTTTTGTTTTTCATTTGTATTCAGTCATTGTTTTCTTGAAATGGCAGAAGTACAATTATTGCTTTTGTGTCTTCGCCTGGCCGAGGGTCGTATTAAGCATGCCTACGACCTTGCACAAGTACGTAGTCGCAAATAACCAGTTGAAGCGTAATTTGTTTGTGGCAACTAGTCGAGACCTACCAAAGGTTTGCAAAAATTTTGATGCTGATTACATTACTGTAAAATTAGCTGCTGTTGAGACTGCAAATAAGCCTGTAGAGGTCGACCTAGATGTACATTCTGCGCACTTGGCAGATTTTGAGGAGAAGTACTTCCTAGTAATCGCTACTGTAGATGCCATAACTTATGTGTCAAAGGGAAGTGTACAGGTTTGTGCTCCCCCAAAAATAGTGAGTTCATGGGTAGCCTTACCTAAAATTACTCTACCTACCTTTGAGGGTGACCCCAGGTAATAGCCAAATTTCTCCAACCTGTTTGCCACACTTGTTAAAAATAATGATACCTTGTCCTCAGTAGAAAAATAGGCTTACTTGAAGACTGCACTGCATGGCACTGCGAACCCCATGGTATGATACAGTCGCTGCCTAGGTCGGATGCCAATTTCGAGGTTGCATGGAAATTACTGTTTGATCGTTATGAAAACAAATGGCTTCTTGTCAGTGTGCATGTTGAGGCTTTGAAGGCACCTTCAGCTTCAGTTGACTCGCCCACCTAGTTGCATCATCTATTGTGCATTCTGAATGAAAATTTGTCTGCGCTTATGACCCTTGATGTACCGGTTGACCAGCGGGATTTAATATTGTTACCTATTGTGCGCAAACTGTTAGCGCCATCTCTCATTGTGTTTGAAGAGTAGTGTCTAACACAATAAGAGATGGGGCTGGGTACTGAATTGCCAACTCTGAAGGACTTGTTAGCTTTTCTTGAAAGACACTGTCGAACCCAAGAGGCTGTTAGTTCAAGTACAGTACACTCCCGTTTATTCATACTTCGCTTAACCGGTTTTCGGCTTATCCGTGCAGCTTTTTTCAGTCTACTGTAACTTCGGCGGTCAGACGATGCAGTAATGTGTGTCATTTAACAAGCAGCGGTACCATATAAGTCTATCGCTGTGCCCTGTTGTTAGCTTGAGTGATCCATCATGTGTTGAAAATGTATGCCACTGCCTTTACCTTCTCATCCATCCATTTGTGGACAGACTCGCAGGTGGTTTTGTCATGGATTGACTCATCACCTCGTCAGCCGAGGACATTTGTCGCAAATAGGGCGACTGAAACACAGGAGCTCACCAGATCAACCTGGTGAAGGCACGTACGTACTTTCTGAGTGCAACCCAGCTGACTGCCCATCTCGAGGTTTTCTACCTGCTCAGCTGATAAATCATCCTGTATGGTGGACAGGTCCGTCATGGTTGCGGGAACCTTTTGAGCAGTGGCCTGTAAATCTTACCAGCAAGATTGTGGACTCTATAGAGTTCTTGAACAGAAGGTGAAGTCTTTGGGTACTTTAGTGCCATTGGACGATGATGATGATATGCTGATTGCATGCTTTAGCAGCCTGGCCAAGTTACTTAGTCATTTCCTTTATACTAAGGTTTGTCCATAATTGTTGTGTCACTGGGTCACTTGCGATTGGGAATCTCTGTCCTCAGGAGTTGGAGAACACTTTGCAGGTTCTGTTGTTCTGTGTGCTGTCTATTGCCTTCTAGGATGAGCTAGCTACTTTGAGAAAAGGTCAGTGCTCTTCTCCTCAAATTCGTAAACTTTCCTCCATTAACACGGCTGTTCTGCTTAGGGTGGGCGGGAGACTCCACTACTCCGACTTCTCGACCTACCATTTAAGCAAAAGCACCCTGCATTGCTGCACAAACCACACCCATTGACAATTTTGATCATTTGCCATTATCAAGAGACTAAACCACCCTGGTCTCCATACTCTGCAAGGTATACTCCGGGAACAATTTTGGATCCTGACACAGACATGCTATTAGCCAGTTTTTAAGTAATTTCTTGCAGTGTTGGAAGGCGAGACCATCCTTGTGTACGCCAGTTATGGGTAACCTGCCAGCCATGAGAGTGCAGCAGGTGAAATCCTTCTCAAGGACAGGGGCTAATTATGCAGGGCCCTTTTCTATCAAATCCAGTAGAACCCATAAGGCTCTCCTAAGTATTTTTGTTTGTTGTGCCACCAAGGCAGTGCATGTAGCGCTAACATCTGATTTATCCACTGATGCTTTCCTGGCAGCATGCAAACGTTTCATCGCACACAGAGGCAGGTCGTCTGATATGTATAGTGACTGTGGGACAAACTTTGTTGGGGCTCACAACCACCTGATTAACCTACAGCAACTCCTTCTGTCACGTTCTTACCAGAAATCAGCCATTGATTGGTCAGCTCATCTTGGCCCTTCACTCTTTCAGCTGCACCACACTTTGGGAAGCAGGTGTGAAGTCATTTAAAGGTCCTGTGAGCAAATCCTTACATTTGAGGAGCTGTACACAGTGGTGGTCCAGGTAGAAGCTGTTTTGAACTCGAAGCCTCTGTGCCCTCTCAGTTCCGATGCTAACGATTTCTGTACTCTAACTCCAAGTCATTTACTAACGCTTGAACCTCTCGTCACCCTGCCAGAGCCAGATCTTGGTGAAAAAGTGAACCGGCTCCAACGCTGGCAACTGGTACAGCGCTTGCACCAGGATTTTTGGCGCCAGTGGCATCACGATTACCTCCACACACTCCAGCAGCGATTCAAGTGGCAGCACCAAGAACCCCAGCTTAGCCCCAACCAGTTTGTTTTGATTAAGGAGGACCACATCCACCCTCTGCAGTATCGCCTCAGATGGGTAGCCGAGCTCCACCAAGGAAGTGATAGTGTTGCACGAGTAGCTAACATGCAAACTTCCCATGAACTCAAAGCGTCCAGCTGTAAAGCTGTGCCCCCTACCTACTGACAATTGAAATCTTCATTTCAAGGTGGGTGAGATGTTTGGAGTGTATATAGTGTACATAGTGTATTATAGACATGAAGTAGACCTATTTTTTTTAAATGGAATGTTTGCAACCCTGCATACAGCAGGGAACTTCTGGCCGCCTAGGTTGGCCAGCCTGTTTCTCAAATGGGAAAAAAACAGTCAAGATGACACCATAGTCTTATTAGGTAAGCAGATCGCTTGTGTCACATATTTTTCGCGTTAATTGGTGCTAAACAGTGAAATTTTGCGCTATTTTAGTCGTTTTGTTCACAATTTGCATTGTTGACGTAACAAGTATGAAGGAGCTGGGAGCAACTGTGATAGAAAAAAGTTCTAAAATTAGCATTGCATTTTACAACACAGGATGGCATCACCGGACTGCAACATGGCTGATGTCTTCATTTCTTACCACTCCAAAGAAAGCTAGATTTAATGTCTTGTGGGACTTGAAAAACACTTCTACATATTAAAATGCTCCTACCACTGTCGCTTGGTTCGTTACTGCACCAACTACTTTACCATGTACAGCAAAAGAACACTACATGCTGCTTACATGGCTTTGAAACCAAGAGTTTTCTCTCAGAATTAAAAATTAAACAATACCCTAACAAAGGACAAAGACAAAATATTGAAAATGAATGTTACACTCTTGGTAAGATTAATAATATATAAAAGGACTAGAGCACAACTACTCACCATCTAGCACTTGTCAACAGGCAAGCGCACACAAATAAGGACGAGACATTATTCATACTGATGCAACGTTTCGCTGGTTAGGGCAGCTTCATCGGGCATCAAGATTGCTTGAAACCAAAGCACAAGTACAGTAATACCTCCCTTTACGCAAGGGATACGTTCCGGAAAAAATCGCGTTAACAGAAATTCGCGTATATCAAGGTTTATGATTAAACATAGTCAAAATTTAATACAAAAAAATACGAATCATTTTAATCAATCACTTTAATTCTAAGAACACTTTATGCAATACATACATACTATTAATTATTTTTTACGGAAAAATACATCTATTGTCTTTTGGGTAGCGTTTTTTTTACGTTCTTGTAAAATACGTTCATAACACCCAACACTGTTTTTAATAGTTTGACACACGGTTAAGACACGGTCATCATTATTGTCTATACTCTGCAATATGTCCAAACCTGAATAAATTTTTGAAAGAGCATTTTGTATTCCCCCTGAAGATAAAACTTTCTCTTCTACTTGTTCTTCCTCATCGTAGATAGGATTATTCTGTAACTCGATCAGATCTTCATTGCTGAGAGGATCGTCGTGCGTTGCTACAAGTTCTACGAGATCTTCTACTGCGACATCTTCAAGTTCAGACCCCTCAATCATTGCAGCAATGTCTTCAAGCACTTGTCTCTGCATCTGGACAATTCTTCTAGGTGCTTCCACTACATCTGGCCAAAGATTACGCCACACCCCGTTCATACAACTCTTTTTAACTTCCTTCCAAGCCTCTTCTATGTTGTGAATAGCCTTCATAATGTTGTATGACTTCCACCACTCTCGCATAGACTGTCTTCCTTCCCCGTCAGTTTCATGAATTAGTTGGCTAAAAGTGCGGCGATGGTAATAAGCTTTGAAGTTTGCTATTGCTCCCTGGTCCATAGGTTGTAATATTGACGTAGTGTTTGGTGGAAGGAACTTCACGTACACTTTTAAGTCTCTGGGCGTATCAAGTGAGGTTGGATGTCCTGGGGCATTGTCTAAGAGTAATATAACTTTAGGTTCAAGCCCATTTCTGTCACAGTAGGATTTGACTGATGGGCAAAAACTATTAGAATACCATTCTTGAAAAATTTCCCGTGTAACCCACGCCTTTCTGTTTGATCGCCACACAACTGGTAGACTTGTCTTGTCTGTGCCTCGCATTGCACGGGGTGTTTCTGAATGGTACACTAGTAAAGGTTTCAGTTTGAAATCACCAGTGGCATTACCACCCAGCAGAAGTGTTAGTCGATCTTTCGCAGCTTTGAAACCACTGGCTTGACGTTCTTCCTTAGAAATGAATGTTCGAGATGGCATTTTTTTCCAGTAAAGTCCGGTCTCATCAACATTGAAGATGAGACAAGCAGGAATTTTCTCTCGTCCAACGAACTCTTGAAACTTGTCTGGAAACTCAGCTGCAGCTTGAATGTCCGCGCTGGCCGCCTCGCCTGTTATGTGGATATTGTGAAGATTAGAACGCTGCTTGAACCGATGGAACCAGCCTCTGCTGGCAGCAAAAGTCGGAGTGGAACTCCCTTCTCCTTCTTCTGTTTTCAGCATCTCATATAAAGATTTTGCTTTTGTGCATATGAGGTCTTGACTTAGTGGTGTGTTCTTCTTATTCAAATCTTCGATCCAGACTGACAGTAACTTCTCCATTCTTTCTAAGATAGAGGATCTCGAACGAGAAAGTTTTGTTGCACTTACAGGTGTTGAACTTTCGCTGGAGACTTTAATTTTTGCCCGATTTTTAAAAATCGTTCTCACAGTCGATTCTGATAGTCCAAAATCTCTCCCAACAATTGTTGCTTTGCCTCCATTTTCCATTCTTCTTAACACTTTCATCTTCAATTCCAAAGTTACGCTTTTACGCTCTTTTTTCTTTACAGGCGGAATTTTTGACGTAGCGTTAAATTATGACATATCTCCAATAAATGTTAAAACACGACTGCCAGCCGAACTAAACATGACGGAACAAACTAAACGAACGAGGGAATGCCCATAGAACAAAGTCGAAGGACGGGGAATTCCCAATTCTTCAAACAGAATGTTCAGAGGAAGCGGGGATTCCCGCGACCATAGAGAAGTTGATGACTACATTATGTTTATACGCACTCTTTCGCGTAATGAGAGGCATTTGAGCACGAAATTTGAAATTCGCGTTATAGTGAAACCGCGCATAACGGGGTCGCGTAAAGCGGGGTATTACTGTACATGAAATTTAACTGAACTTATATGCAGAAATAGCAAAAACTATACAATAAAAATTTTAATACTTAAATATTATATAATCTAACCTGAATGTTCTTAAAAGTAAGAGGTGGACCTAAACTGATATTTAAAATAAAATGTTATCTGTAAGGGCTTACAAAAGGAAGTTTATTTAGCATGGGAAGCAAATAAAGAAATAAATTAATGAAAACTATTGCATTCCAGAAATAAAGTATTCTGAAATAAATTAAACCTACTGTAGAATCACTACACTATACCAGGCACCAGGACTGCCACCAATCTTTGAACAAAAATCCTTAATCCAGCTCCCAAAAATCCTTAAAACTAAAATGTATGTCCATTAAAATAAATTGGGATATAAATAAAGTCATTTTGCCTATAAAATATTGAGCGTTATGAGCATGCTTACTATTGTTCACTTTGTTACAATAAAACTGGCAAACAAACAGCACCACAGGTAGTAAAGTAGAGAATTTTCCATTATTTACATATTAGGCTGGAACAGTAAATTATATTTGCAAGATTTAAACATTAACTTGCAAGTAGAATGTCTTTCTTTTTTGTGAATGGGGATGCTGTTAACAACCAATAATTTCACACAATGGTCATGTCATAAATTTTGTGACAAAATTGAACTTTGGTTGCAAAATCTCTTGCAAATTTGATATAAGTGCTTTAAATAAAATAAGAATTTGATGCACCAAATTTATTTTTAGAACTGCAACATAAGGCCTAGTCCACAATAACTGGTCCACGGATGCCAAACTGCTGATTGGTGCACATGGGATTCGGGGGGGAACAGGCTCAGTTGCACCACTTCCCTCACCACTGATATGCAAGCATCACTTTGGTTACACCAGCACCAATTAATTAAATAAAGAAGAAAATGTCCGCCCCCTCTCTACTAGTCTGTACACTTAGGGAGTAGTCATGGCTCCAATCGCTGGCCACGGCTGCCCAATCCCTCCCTTCCACGATGCATGTCTCCTTACATGAATTCCTTCCCTTGTAGGCATACGGGCCCTAGCCCTGAGACACAATTAGCCCCGTCCCATGTCCCAAGATCATCCGCCACCTTCAACTTGCGCACGCGCGGACGTGTTCCAAATTGTTTTTGTTTACATTTAATCACAAGCAAATGGTAGAAGTAAATAATGATGTACTGATATCAAAGTATGAAGATTGAAAATATAAAACTTGCTATTTGTGTAAAGTAATACTTCAATCACGCAGCGGGAAAACGAAACTTTAATAAACAAGAATACAAAAATTAACCCACTAGAGAAACAAAAAAATCCAAATGAATTTAATTAAAGAAAAATCAAAACTTACTCACTTGCATAACTCNTTACTGATATCAAAGTATGAAGATTGAAAATATAAAACTTGCTATTTGTGTAAAGTAATACTTCAATCACGCAGCGAGAAAACGAAACTTTAATAAACAAGAATACAAAAATGAACCCACTAGAGAAACAAAAAAATCCAAATGAATTTAATTAAAGAAAAATCAAAACTTACTCACTTGCATAACTCNGAACCCACTAGAGAAACAAAAAAATCCAAATGAATTTAATTAAAGAAAAATCAAAACTTACTCACTTGCATAACTCAAATTAGAAAAGAAAATAAAATAAGCTAGAAATATCAATATTTATGATAATCGCATACAATTTTCTGACAAGCCTTATATTCAGTGAGCATTTTGCTCATCAACTGAGTGATACAAAATAAATAAAATTTATAGACGCACCTCGAATTTGGTGCACTCTGGTGCCAGTGTCTGCAGACGAGGTAGGTCCGCGGACCATTCGACCACGGACGAGCTATTGTGGACAAGGCCGAAGACGTTAAAATACAGGTCATCATAAGACCTGCTTGTGAATTCACCTAAGTTCCCAATGTATGAACTTCACTAGGCTTACTGTTTTGTTTACAGTCACATAATACTTAGAGGGTCTTTGGCAGTACCATTTTTTTGTTCACATCAATACTTCCGTGGAATTATTAGCATCTACTTTCCACGAATTGCAAACGTGTTGACTACAAAAATTACATGGTGCAATCATAACCTTATCACATGGGCAGGTTATGAATATAACACACAGCAACTTTTCCCGTATACGTATTTATTAGAGCTGGGCGGGAAAGGTAATTTGGGCTCGGGAAAAATTATTTCCCTCGAGAAACGGGACGGGATCGGGAATTTTTCAATATGCTAGAAAATTAACGGAATGTACAAATAAAAACTTAAAGATTAAGGTATTATGTCAAATTATGCAATTCACAATAAAATGTATACTATTACAATACATACTGTTAAGTTTTGACACTACCACACAAATACTGTAACAGTTTAATTATACTTAAATTTTATACAAATAAATTAAATCAGTTCGTTTTCATGCAGAAAAACCAGTTCTTCTACATGCTCTGATGTGAGCGACATTCTTTTTGGTCCAACAATGTTTCCGGCAGACGAGAAAACACGCTCACTAGCAGTTTCTGTGGCTGGAATGCCCAGATAGTGCATAGCCACTTTGCATAAATTAGGAAACTTATTACAACCTTTTTCTTTCCACCATTTTAGTGGATCATCATTTCTTGGGATGGTAGCCATATTCAAATAACTGTCTATTTCAGAGACTGTGGTGCTTGCTGTTGCCGAGTTTGCAAGTGCATCAAAAGCACACCATAAAGAAGTGGATTTTGGTGTAGTTTTACACACCGGAGGTGTTGCTGAAAGATAAATTAAAATTGTGCATTAGTTTTGTAAAGCACATGTTCCAAGAAGCTAATACTAGTACATTTTACCTACTGGCATACACTGGTACACAA
>NQII01000185.1:1006535-1038459 GCA_002778355.1 Clitarchus hookeri | reverse complement strand
TTCCGACGACGGTGAAGCCGATGGTCATCGCTTGAACAGAGTTTTTCCTGGTGCCCGAGTTGTTGGCTTTGGCCACATCAATAATTGTATGTTGATATTTGGATGGCATGCAGGCAAGCGATGTGCGAGTGGGTGCCCTGGTTGGAATGTAAGTTGGTTTGACGTTAAGGGCTCTGACTACCCTGGTAACGTTAGCTGGCCAGGCGAAGGTAGGCGTCTTCATCGGCGGCGTAGGTGGCAGCAGAGATACTGCACGTGGTACATGCCAGAGGAGGTTAAAAGTGGAGCTTACTGAGCTGGTGGTTAACCCTCATTGATGCGCAGCCTCCTCTTTCTTCCAGGAGTATACCTGGTTGTCAACTGGGCCGTTTTCCCTTCGTACCCCAGCCTGAGCTAACCCTAGCTTGGCAGCTTTGCCCCGCATAGCCCTATAATGAGGCATAAGGTGGTGAGGGTAACCAATTAGGTTGATAGTGGGTGGCCGGGGTAGACACAACCTGATGGAATGAGGGATGCAGAGGTCAAGTGAGGTGGGAGGCATGTACTACTGGTCTTCAATCCAGAGACTTGGCGCGCAGAACGTCGCGATCTGACCCAAGTTCCAAGCTAGAGGTTACAGTAGCCGGCAAAGGGCGTCTACTCCCATGGCTCCCTGGCGTATGGAACTTTGCGATCTGACCCAGGTGTCAAGAAGAGCAGGACTCCTGTTGGGAATTTGGGGCTATCGTTTCCAAGCAAGAAACCTGGTGCACGGAATGTGGCGGTCTAACCCAGAAACTTACTGGAAGGTCGGTAGTGCAAGAGACAACTATACTCTAATGAGGCCCAGGAAGGCAAGCTTCCTAAGCTGTACTTCGAAACAGCTACCAATAGGAGAGAAAAGGAGCAAGACGTCGCCTCGTGGCTAACCCTAGAAGAGTCTTACTAGGACTGGTGACGAACCAGAAAGAGAAAGGACAAGGTGTAGAGTGCTGGAGAGACAACTTGACCAAGTCCGACCAAACCAGCCTGTACCCTGACTGAAGCCTGAAGGGCCGGTCCTAAGTTGCCAACTGGTATAGTTACCTATGTATCGGAAGACGCTGCGGCGTGGGAAGCGAGGACAACCCCAAGACTGCGGTACTTGCACTCGTGATAGCTGAGAGTAAGTTACAAGGTAGCTGGAAGCACGGGGGCTCTGATATGCTGACATGCAGCAAGGCAGTGTCGTGCAGAGCAGAGCTCTCGACTGAACAGCGCAAGACTGATGCAACTTTAAAAAGTAGGTAGTTCTTCGGGCAGCATGACTTTCTGCGAAGGTAAGACGCAAAGTCTGGTGGCTCTCGGGAGGAGTAACACCAAGCAAGTGTACTGGCAAGAGACAGCCTCAAACAGAGGACTGCAGGTCCTATTTATAGTCTGCTCACAGGGCCAGCACGGGGGTTTCGGGTGTGGAGAGAGAGATGCGAAAGAGAGAAGAGAGTGACTGAAAGCTGTGGAGACTTCCCCTCATGTGCTAGGTGCTGGAGGGGTAAGCGGCGACATGATGCAAAGCAGGTTGCAGGCGTAACGGCCGGGCAAACCACCCTGACTTGGAAGGCACCCTGTGGCATGTACGGCGTAACTGCTCTTCTTAGGAGTAGGCCGCGGCTGTGGCGAGGCTAGATGAGTGAACGTAAACGTGACGACGGTGTACGCTCGGGCAAAGTACGGCGTGCTACTGAACTGACGTGAGACAGCCTCGACCTGAGGACTGCGAGGCCTATTTATACGTGGCACAGCAGGAGACATCAGCTGGGCAAACCAACCCTAGGCTTCAAGGCATGCTGGGGCATGTGCTGCATAACGGCTCTTGTTAGGAGGGGGCCGAGGCTCTGGCGAAGCTAGATCAGATGAATGACAACGCCCATAGCACGTCAGTCAGATTGCCAGACCTCGAGTAGCCAAGAAGTTATGTGCCTGGTATAATTATGATTACTGATTATCAGTATTACAATTTTGATAAATTATATGAACAACTATTACTACTTGAATAACATTTATATAGTTATAACATATTTCCACATTAATAGGTTAACAACTATTATTTATGTTAAATGGGCACACAAAATAATGTAAATTGACAATAGTTGAATCTTTGACAGTTTAAAAATAGTCACAAATTCATGGAACAGTGTTGGAAAAACGAACATCGTGCAAGTTCTTATCCAGACACACAAGCATTCTCAAATTTTCCAGAAGTAGGCAAAGGAAAACAGTTTCACTTATACTAGTTCGTTGTTTTTTTGTTATGTGTTATCTGTGATCCGAATTAACACTATTTAGCAAGAGTGTATTGTACTAGATTATTTTGTTTACTTAGGTTAAATGAGTTTGAGAAACTACCATAATCAGTATAGTTGAGAAATTTTTGCAGACCTCAAAATGATGCAAAATATGGAGAAATTATGTTTATTTGCTCAATTTTTAAATAATTCCCATATTCATGAAACAGCAACAATATTGCCCATTTAAATGCATCAGAAACCACAATGCTGAGTTCCTTTCACCATGAAAACTCTCACTTTCTTCACATGGGTGATGATAGCAATCAAAACAATTTGCGATAAAATCACATTATTGACTTCACAAACAGAAACAATGTTTTCAAACTAGAACAATTCATAAATCGATTGGTAGCATGATCGAAAGAGTATCACTGTACAGACAATTTGATGTCAACTTGAATCGCTAAGCACTCGTTCACAGCAGAATTATGGCTAACCTTCTTATATTATTTTTAAACATACAATTCTGACCAAAATAGTTGGAAATAATATGAAAGTAAACACGTAGATATAATATAGGTGAGTGAATGTAATAATTAGGCACTAAAAATTTGTGCAGTATTTGTAAACACTGCCGACTTTACTTGTCTTCCGTACCTTGTGGTTAAGTTCTTGGCAACAATTACACAAGGATAGTAATTTTAGTTGGCTGCCTATGCTGCAAAATTGGTTAAGAATGCCTAAAATAGCAGTTCCCAAGAGTTTACAAGTGAAGGCTTTTGTGTGTTTAATAAACTGAACAGAGTGCAAATACTGCGATGAAGGCACGAAAAGAGACATGCATAAACACAGCCGTACTGTATGCACAAAGAATAACAATAGTATAGACCATAAAAAAATAAAAAGCATTGAAAGCAAATTTGTGTAAAACACAAATGTTTCTGCCACTTCGCTGTACAAAACTAGACAGCTCTACAATTAGAAACCGTAGAAACATTTTTACTATGTAAAGAGAATTTTTAATCTATAATAAAATCTTTACTGGTTTTTCATAGTTAGGTTTTGAATTTGTGTTGCGAGTAATATCTAACAGTGAATAGGCATTTTGCCAGTATTTACTGTAATTTTAATTTTGTTTCAGTTTTATTGATTTTCTTTCCATCATTCATAAATATAAATACATGACACAATGCTTTACAGGTGGAGGGTAACTGCCTTTTGCAAAAACACTAAGGGGAGTTGTGTACCAGTGTTCTCGGGCAGGTTTTAATGTCTTGACAAAGTACAAGATTTATCACTCAAAATTTACAGTGACCATATGCATTACATGACAAGTGTGCTCTCTTCAGGTAGTCCTTTCATCCTTATTATTAAATATTTTTTTAAGTATTCATGAAATATGCACTGATTAAAATTAATGAACAAGCTGCATTTAGGTTTAATTGAATTTTTTAGAGAAAAAAAATAAATTCAAATTTTAATAATAACATGGACATTTTTTTGCTATCAAATTTATTTGACTAAATAAAAATAGTTGACAAATTTTTTTAAATTTTAATGACAAAATCAGCTCATTTTATTGACCATCAAAGTGGGACCCCTACTAATTGGTTACATCTTACAACTGATCAGTATTTGTCCAATCCCAACTGCAGATTAATCAATGCATCACAAGTTTTTAAATGCAAAGCTGCAGTTTTTTTTTTTTATGAATTAACTTTGATGACTTGTTGCATCAGTAAAAGTATGCTGCATAAGTAGCTGAAACTTTAATCACATTTATTTTCATTAAAATACAAAGATTACATAAATGAATGGTATTTGCTTAACAATCTTACATTTACAAAAGGTTACACAATAAAAAAATTAATCTCTTCCATTATAACATCTGTTTACAACACATGTCATATATAAGCTAAAACACACGAGAAGATAAAAAAAACCGCATAAAGCAATTCAAATCACATAGTACTACTATAACAATACTTCAAAATTTCAACAATTTTCAACACCAGATGTACAAAACCAATAAAAGCAAGAAACATTCACAGTAAATTTATTTGCTAACTAACAATATGCACAAAACATGAGTACAAAAATACAAATTCTATCAACAAAATAAACTTTTACATAAACTGCAAAAAATTTTCAGATGCTCTGTGTGACCTTATAACAAAAACCATGCGTCAATGGTCAAAACTACAAATAAAAAGTCAGTGTTTTCAAATGAATCAAAACACATAAATAAGAATTGAATATGTACATTTATTCTAAAATTCATACTAAAAATTTTGTGAACTGATGAGCAGTGTCACATTTTTATGGTCATAAAACTGTGGAATTTTGAACCTTAATAATAGTGGCATTATTTTTGTGGATGAGGGGCAATGTGTAGAGTAAAGCGTAGGGCTGGCAGCTCCATATTTCTAACACCTTCTGTCAGTCACGCTAGTCTATGCATCAGTCTGCTAAAACCCTCCGACTGTGACAGTTGCCAACTATGCCTCTGAAGTACATGCCTTTTACTTTAAGGAAAATACAGTGATGTGCTTTTAGACCAGAACTATTTGCTATTGCTAACACGACATCCACAGACTGTAACTGCTAACAAATACGTACTATATATGTGATTTACATTTCGCACAATAATTATACCTCAACAAAATATTGGTACTGTGATGATACAAAGTACAAAGCTCAAATGCTGTTATATAATATTGGAGATTATGAAATGGTCACAAATATGCATCAAATATTCTAATTACTTCATTGCGTAAAACAAGCAAAAAGTACTGTTACGCAGTCGCCATGCCAGTAATTGTCATTGTTAGTACTCAAATAGTTGTGTAAATTTCTGAAACTTTGAGAAGAACTGATAAAGTTCTGGTGTTAAAAAGGCAACTTTTAGCCGTACACATGAGTAAACCAACATTCTGATCAAAAAAGTTTAATTCAATAAAGTAGATAAAAACACTGTATTATTTTCAGTCATATTAAATACAAATCAATATGTCAACTAGTATGTCCTGCCTGAACCAGATGAGAATCTTGGCGGAACCAAGCCACTTAAGACAATACTTATATGACTTTGACAAACAGTAAACATTTTGTACTGGAATGAATTCCTAAATCTAAATAAACATAATTGTAAAAATGTGACAATAAAATTTCAATAAAGCACTGAAAATTTTTGCAAGTTTAATGCTTTGAGGCTATTTTTGTGTTGTGTGTGTATCACACATCTCAATCAACCTTCATGATTAATGTAACAGATCAAAAATTACAAAAACATGGAAGAGATTCAGTAGTTTTGAACACCACTTCTGTGAAGAAAACCATGACTCAATATGCCTGTGTGTTGTATAGTAAAAAGTATACACTTCATATAAAGATAAACCTACATATTTATAAAAACCTCCTGTATACAAACTATATAAAGAACCGAACACACAGCATTATAAAATAAAATTACTGACAAACATATTGTTATTTTACAAGATACATACGAATACACAAATTAAGATCACTTATCTTACCTGGACGGATAAATAAATGCCAATAAAGTAACGAGTAACATAACTGCTCTACATACTTTAAAATCACGCTACGTGTACTAAAATATAATATACTTAAATGTTATAAAATGAGTAAATGTTTATAAACTTAAAAGGTTTGTGCAAAAAGATCACATTACAGTCTGACAATCAAAATCTTCTAAAGTTACATTATTGTACATACAGATTACCACACACCAACTTCTGAAATGAATTAGTTTAATAAATTGTGCGTGGAATGCAATAATGCATAAAAAAAATAGTTTTTCTGCTTTATTATCAGTCACGCTTTACTTTGGAATGACGTACTGTCATAAAATACACCTATCACAATGCACACTAATGACTAATTGTAATGTAAAAATCAAATTCTTGCAGCATTTACAGTCCTGAAATTAACTAATTTCTAACTAATGCTATGTATATCCATATTTATAACAAATCATTGATTATATTTATACAGTTTTCAAATGCTGTTTTAATTTGAGAAAATTGTAAATAGTTCATAATCACAACTTGCAATTTTCAGTTCAACTACAACATAAATAATAAAGCATAACAGTGCTCATTACCAGCATGTGTATTTTAGCCTTATAGGCTTGCATAAAAATGCCTACGGTGAAATATTCCAATTAGTCATTAGCAAAAACACATTGTAGGTACCTTAAAACATGACTCGTTTGAACACGCAACAGTAAAAACAGTACTAATGACAGTTCAAGTCTTCCATTTCACCACACAAAAACTTGTGGAATGTTCAAAGATTGGACACATCTTGATTGTCTTGAGCAAAATATAGAATGGGCAATTTAAAAACACACACACTACATACAAAAATTTAATATTTATTGCTACATTGAAATATTGAGTATTTATACAATAAAAAATGCACCTACAAAATTTAGTCCTGCAGTATTTGGTTGCAACTACCTTATTTAGCTGCGCATAAAATCATCTATGTCATTCATCTCAAAAACTGCTTTTTATGAAAGTGTTTCCTATGCTGAGAAATACATAGCCCAAAAACTAAAATGCATACTTCCATTTTTGAAAGAAACGCCTAAAAATGGTGTTGTTTACAAATGTAATTTTGAAGCAAAACTGACCAGGATAAATGTTTTACAAGAACACAGCACTTTATCAAGTTACAACCACAATACTCCCAACAATGTGTATGCATCAGCTGATAACTAGGTGCAGTTTATTTTTGTTCTTTTGTTTGACAGACAATTAGTAAAAAGATGATGAGGGCGAGATTCTTGGCATGTGAACATAGCTATCAACAGTTGGAGCAAATAACTGTGTCAGGTATTTGTGCTTTAAAACTAATACAAGAGTGGAAGAAAGCATCAATGTTTTGTTTTCAAAAAAACTACTGTAAACAAATCAGACAAGTTCACAGTTGTGTAACTTAACATGTAATAATAGAAATATAGGAACAAAATATTTAATTAACAAATTTAATGAGTAACAATACAAACAGTATGCACATTTGCTAATGAAGTTAAAATGAGATAACAAAGCATAAAATTAAAAGTTCAAGGAAGACTACTGTGCACAAATTAAATGAAAGCTGGGGCCAACTTTCAGCAAGAAAGCATTGCTATCTAAAGAAGTACTAAAATTTTTGCTGGAAAGTTAATTGGATTTTAATGGTATATGCATAAACTTTGCAAAAAGCAAACTACACAATGACAGTATGGACAACTGGCAACAAGAAAGTTCCTGTCACTATAATGCTAGCTGTAAATGCAACATTGGTCAACACTGTTCTGCAAGAACTTGCCAACTGGAAACTTGTTGAATGGAGTCATATTTGATTGCAGGCACTGGGCCACAACTAAACTAATGAGAGATTCTCGGTTCTGTGGAGTCATTGGCCTGATGTACTTTTGAACTTGCAGAAGTTGCTTGTCCACGTCCTTACTGCCATAACTGGACAGGTTACTGGATCCTCGTTTAAAGAAAGCAGCTGATGCAGAAAAGCAGGCTTGACCAACTATGAAGTGACATGTGCCACCCCACACTTCCACAATCAACGACCATACAATGTGCACTCCCACTACCTCCAGACCACCACGAGTGTAGGAAATAACCGCACCTTGATGGGTGATTTGATGCCCAATGCAGTCAGAATGTTGCCTTCCCCTCAGGAAACTCAAGAATATGGAGACAAAAAGCAAACACAAGGCCAATCCCCAATGCAATCACCTAACAAGAGTGTTGGTGGCCATTTTGCCACTAGCCCCAGGACAAGTGGATACATCATGATAAGTTCTGTTTAGTTTTCTCTGTGCCTGAGTTCCCACTCAACTGATTCTGCACATGCTTCCTACACTCCCCTAGCAGTTCTGCTACAGCCTACATGCAGCACAACAGCCTTTCACATAGATGAGTGGTGCTGAAGGTTACCAACACCGACACCACAACATAATACAGGGAAAGCACCAACCATCAAAACTGTCTCTTGTATAGTGAAGTTGACAAATCCGTACTTATCACCTTACACTCCATCCCCCTGGCCATTCTAACAATTATTAGCTTCAGCCACTTGCCACTTCTCTCTCCACCTTCCCAATCTCCATAGTGATAGTCATGGTACTCTCTCTTGCCACAGCCCAAGCTGATACTGCTCTCTGAAAGGTGGCCTCCTGTGTCCTGCAAGGTCTACAATGCAGCAGAAAAAGTCTGTCCAGACTGGCAAGGCTGGGGTTCATCTCCCGAGCGCTTCTCCTACCTCTCTGAATCAGACACTTTAGTACTCCTCACTGCCTCTGCCATTTTTACTACCAACCTATCTTCATATCCTTTACCAAAAAAGGTCACACAAAAGGTAACACACCCTGTAAGACGAGCCTTCCGCGGGAACCTGCTAAGCCAGCAATGTAGCACGAGAAACCTTTGTCCAACACTTTTTGACATCTGCTGGTTGCAAAGTCACCTCACCAGTAACTGCCCCTACTACCAACTACAAACAACAATTTCTGCAGGCACACTTTCATAGCATCAGGTGCTTGATGGGATTAACTGGAGACAACATTCAGAGTGACTTAGCTGGTCATTGTGTCTTTACACCAACTGGCTAATGTGGGGGGAACTTTGTTAACATCATGAGCACATGGAGAGTTACAGTGTATCGCCAACTATTTGACTAGAACTACAAGGTATCCAAATAATTTCTTGCCATATTTGATGTAGCATGGGAAGAACTGATGACTGATACAGAAATATGTGCGTCTCGTGCAGGAAAAACAGTTGGGGTGAGAGCGGAGACATTGAGATTCATCAATACATATATGTTGCTCACCCATAGAAGTCATAGTTCGAGCAGTGGCGAAGACAAATGGATGTGTCACAGGAGCTCATTCAGAGTTATCCGCTTTATGACTTTAAGGTGGGTTTCCGCAGCCACATCAAGTCGCCAAATACAAGACACCTTTGGGGATAATGCTAAAAATTAAAACACCACCAGGCATTGGTTCCCGAAGTTCATGTCAGGGATTTATCACAAAGGGACAGATCTCCTAAGTGGGCGGCCACAGGTCCTGGATGTGGAGGCTCTGAAGGTGGCCATAGAGGTGGACAGTAGTCTAACATGTGGTGAAGTTTGTTTGATGAAATAAGACTTCACCTGAAAGGCATTCACGTAGAGTAATTGGGTACCTCACACGCTGTCGGAAGCCAACAAGCAATAACGTGTGGCAGCCTGTTTCTAGTTGCTTTCTCGGCACCGTAGTGCACCCATATTTGATTGAGTGCTCGCCGGTGACAAAAGTAGGTCCTGTCTGACACTTCTAAGTGTGCTAGACATTGGTTGCCACCAAAGGACCCTGTGCCTCACATCA
Organism: Clitarchus hookeri; assembly: GCA_002778355.1. Lineage (NCBI taxonomy): Eukaryota > Metazoa > Arthropoda > Insecta > Phasmatodea > Phasmatidae > Clitarchus > Clitarchus hookeri. The sequence continues at coordinate 1,028,814 of NQII01000185.1, read as the reverse complement.
CAAGACTACCGCTACAACCAAACCAAGAAGAACTGCTACCAATGGGCAAAACCATCACTGCAGATCTGTAATGCAGCATTTGGAATGTGTGCAATGCAACAGGTACCGAAGCAGAAGGAGCCAGCATTGGTTAATCGCAAGGGTGTACTGCTCCTTCACGACAATACCAGGCAGCATGTGGATATGATATGGCGACTTCACTGGGAGGCACTCTTATCCACCATACTCCATTCTTGCGCCAACAGATTACCATTTCTTCCATTCCCTGGGCAATCAGGTTCATGGGAAATTCTTTGTGAATGATGCAGATTTTTACAGCCAAAGCATTGCACAGCTGGAGGCACATTGGCAAAAGGTGCTGGATGCAGATGGAGATTATTTGAGGACCTGTATGTAACATTTTTCTGTATAAGTTTCTGTTTTTTACAATTTAAAATGGCAAGAATTTCTTTGGTTACCTTTTACAAATACACCTGGAGTGATGGTACAGACGAATAACACAAAGAAAGTACTAACATTGACAGTGATAAGAGTAAATGACAAGTCACATGAGGTCTTTGCAGCATGTGATTCATTTACAATGTACTTAAAGATGCAAACTATATATTAACACCTATTCCCTGAGCAATTCTTATTCTTCAAACCATGTAAAAACTAGCAAATTGAAAATTACTAACTGCAGCATGACAAACTAAAATTACAAACAAAATTATACTGTTACTACAAAATGTAAATATAAAAGCTTTTCCCCCTTGAAATTATATTTTTTTTGTATTTGGAGTCTTATTTGGACGGATTTATAAATTTTTAAAAACCAACATAACATCAGTACTTTACACAAAATTTCAAAAACTAGTTGATTGCTGCTTTTACTCTCAGATTTTGAAGAATTTATGTGAAATTAATTTACCTATTGTTTTGTATATTTACTTAAAGCATCAAATAGTACATAGAGTGACACTGACTATAACACAGATTTCCATCAGCTTCCCAAGATACTTTTAGTGCTAGTAGAAGTCTTTCAGTTCATTACTCATAAGTCCACTGTATTGGTATCGCATATCAGCTGTATCGGCATGGAAGTATTGGTTCATACCGGTATCTGTAAAAATCTGTATCGGCTCAGCACTAGTTTACTACACTGCAAAATAACTATGGTAGTCTATAAAATTGAGTAAACAAGTCCATCAACAATACACCTGGAATGTTTTAAAATAAGAACTGTTTGTTTTGTTACCAGGAATGTACAACTTTACATTTGTCTGAGCCATCAAGCATCAGCATTTCCAGTAATAACGAATACAGCTTACACTATTCATCCGAAAATAACAAGAGGAATTTTCCTTTTAACAGCATACAAAAAATTAGTGATAGTATTCCAAACAAAAGCAAAACATTTCTCGGAGCATTTTGCATGTTTTATATTACTGATTCACGCTGACCAACCACAAGTATAAATGCTGAGCAAATGCAAAGAAATTTTTTAACAAAGGTGAAAGGCGTAGTCTCAAGTCATCCGTCAATTTGGAGTAATGTGCCCCTAGGCATCTGTCCAAGCCTCTTGTTGGGCAGCAAGGAGGTTGCCATGGCTGGCAATGAGGTGGTCTAATTCCACAAGAGCTGTCTCTTTTTCTTTTTGGGTATATCTCAGTAGTTCAGACAACATCCCATCCTGTTCATGTCATCTCAAGCAAGAAACCACAGGAAATAGCATGAAGTTATTAAGAAACAAACAATAACTAGACAATCTCCACAGTGAGTCCAGACTGCACCTTTGGCAAAGGGAGAAAAAAGCACAGGTGGTGTTGGCCTGTCTAACACCCACTGTCACAACAACCCCAAGCATCCGCCCCAGCTTACATTACCAGTGAAGTGCTGTATTACTGGGGTACAGAGGAAAGTTGGCATCACATGAAGAAGGTCAAGGTAAGATTATCCATGTATGGAATTGAGGGGGGAGGGGACAACCAACCACAGCAGTTTGGAGGCCTCACTGCAACCATCCAACCTACCAGATACCAACCTGGCCCCACATTGAAAGGAGAGCGCTGTCCAACCCTGTTGATACAATTAAAGCTTGACTTTGACTCACCCATCACAGCCAAGTGCTGGCCTTGGCAAGATCAGTGGAGACAGCTGCTGTCCAGAAACTACTATATGAGCACCATGAGCAGCAAAGCTCTATCTTGCAGACTTAACAACAGCTTTATTCACAACATACTACAGCAGTTCCCAATCACCTGCAAGCTGTAGACCACCATCCCCACCCTTTTATCATGGTGGGTGATGACCACCGTACAATTTTTATGTTTTTGTGTATGTGTAAATAATGTAAAATATTATTAACCTTAATTTAAAATAAAGTTTAAAAAAATGGCATGACTACCTCTTTCTAAATATTGAAACTGCAAAAATTATTGCCATGAAGAAAGTTGGGGTTCCTATATACTCAAAGAATNGATTCCACACCCCCAAATGGGAAACACTGATCTAATTCCTTCAGCTATTGTGCATGTGACTTACCTAAAAACTGAGTAAGGTAGTTTATGTAATATTTTTAATATTCAAACTCCACATAAAAACTGATAAGACTTCTTGTGAAAATATTGTTTTATACAGAAACAGTGTTGCTATAACCCAGTAAGGAAAAACTGGAAGCACTATTATTTTAAATCTGCTAATCTCCTCACTCTTCTTAACAGCTACCATCCATGCTCGTATTCACATGCCTAATATACATGTGATATATTTTGGACACACAGTAAGATCATTATTGGGTATAAAAATAACACTCTTTTCAAGTCAACAAATTGATATCTATCTGTTGTGCTAAGAATAATGAAACTGTAAATGGCCCTGCAAAATGTTCTGCTCACAGACCAGCTGTGTCACTCACGAACACATTAAAATGTATGCGAAAACACAAAAACATTATTGTAAAATAAAACACTGATTTTTAAATATTGACTGGTTAACCACTCAAGTTGTGGTCAATTTAAAGCAATCGCTGTAAAAATAGATTTTGATACTCTATCCATCCCAAGATGTAGCTTGTGTTACACCTCCTGCCCACACTTGGAAGGTATTTGTCATCCTGTTGGTCACCAACACATGCCTCATGAGCAATCAGCTGTCAGAATCATGCTCTATTCCCTTTCACAACTTAAAATATTTATCCTGGTTACATATTTGTAATCTATGGAATCCTCTACAGTGAGCATTACATGTATTAAGAGTGTGCATCACAGCAGGCCTAACTCAGCTGCCGTATGATTTCTGCGTGCGTGTGTGCACGCTCTCACGCCATAAATGGGAGTAAAAAGGGAAAAATAATATCAGTTTAGCACTCCAGTTTACGATACCAAGTGGTAAGTCGCTTCGAGTCATCAGTTTACACTATTCCTGTGCACCACCAATATGCTATAAGTGTGTGCAGTGCGCTCGTTCTCGAATGATTACTCGAAATTTTCCGTGGTCACGATGGAGGACAAAGTAACAAAGTTTCTTGTTTATAATGGAAGGTTGGTCCTATTAGGACGGAATGGATATTTGTGCACAATGCTCTTATTTATAGACATTTCAAAATAGTTGGAAAACTGCATTTTTAATGCAATTTTTCTAATGATTTTGAACACTAGGACCCTTCATTAACACTTTACCTCCTTTACTGATCGATTGGAAATTATCCACGTGCAATAATGCCTGCACAATCCTACGAGTCCTGACATACTGCATCACCGATTTGCTGGGCATGTGATGCACGCTCTTAATCACCACTCTTTTCTCTCTGCTTCACAAATTTTTGACACATGGTGACACTTCAGCCCTACCAACTGTGTTAGCCATCTTGCACAAAAGGATACATCTAATAATTTAAATTACTACATGTGACCTTAAAAATTGCAAAATACTGTTGGATCTATTTTCTCCTGCAATCATGCTGTGAAGACACTAGCTAGCCAATGGCTTTAACTTTGTCACTGACACGGTTTTTCTTTGCTACCAACTTGGAATGGCTAAAGTATAACTGTTGTGTTACAAAGGTCAAAAGCAATACAAACATTTGCATACAAATCATGATACTTCATTTAAATTATGAACTTCTAAAAAAATTCCATATTTTCATTTGCCTGCACAGCCAACATTAACAGTTCTTTTACTTAATTTCACATAGTGTGTTCACAAACAACAGGCTACACTGTAACTTTGTACTCGAATTAGGTTTCTGTCTACACAACTGCTGCACTCTGCCAATACTGTAGATGGAAGGCACAATGTTCTCTAAGATAATGAGTCAGTTACAATTTGTTGGTCAGAACCAACACACACTGTCATATATAATTGCCTGCCTTTACTGCAGGCACAGTGTCTTACAGAAAGATCAGCTTTACCAGTGCCAGGAGGGAGAGGAGTGTGATGAAACTGGCCTGGATGCTAGCAGCACCTGCCAGCCGGCACTTAAACATGTCGTACCTACAACACAATTAACAGAACAATATCAAACAGAGGAGACATTTAAAAATTAACTGTTAACACTTGAATTGGCTCAAAAACAACATTTTCTTTATAAAATTTTAATTATTTTCACAAAATAAGATTTTTTATGTTTTTTGTTTACTATTTCTAAAAGTATTTGGCATGTCATGAAGCCTAATTAAAGTGGGAGGAAAAAAGTGGTTGGCCTAAAAGATATACAACAAATAAAGAGAATTTCATTTTGTTGAGTGAAAACTGTAAATGTTTACCTTTTACAAAAAGGACTAACATTAGACAATAGCATGATTTACATGTTTCCAATTCAAATTCTAATGCAATATATTACACAAGAAAATCTTAAAATTCATATACTAAGAACCATTTAACCCAATTTTATCTGTATGGAATATCAGATATTATATCTAATTTCTCAATGTTTCATAATTTTTTCCAAACATATGAACAATTTTAAAAAATTGCACATTGATACAAGTCACAAAAAATACCAATCACACCATTAGTTTCATGCAGTGGTAAGTTTTTCCAGTTGTACATTAAAATGCCAACATTAAAATTATGTGGTGGCAAGGACCCATCACGACAAAAGTGGTCACTTTAGTTACAGCGCCAATGAAAGTGATATTCCTCCAGCACAGCACTTGTGCAATCGGAACAAAACACATATTCATATAAATAAGGTAACTGCAAATTCGGAAGATGACACAAACGTAATGCATGAAGTGAAGGCAGGAAATATTAAAAAATTGAAAATGAAGGAAAAAAACTACACTGTTTCCTGTAAAGGAGAAAAAATGTACAGATAAAAACAGTTACATATAAAGTAAACCCAATTAAAGCCTCAAAAAAAAAACTCTCTCTTGCACATATAATAGATAGATTAACAGATAATTATGCCATTTACTACGTACCTGGTTGGCTTATCATTCACAATGTTGCTAAATTCTGCTTCTACAAGCTGACCATCAAAATATGTGATAGGGTCTTCAAATGGATATTCATAGCCTTGCAGACATTCACATTTGTATCCTCCGAGCTCAAAACCTCTTCCCTGGATTGGCACACACTGTACAGCACAAACTATTACTTAGCATAGTTAGCAGGTGTGGAAACTTGCTATAAGTACATGCACAGAAGATATCTACATATACGCATAATTCACATGAAACCCAGTGTGATTTAAAACATGGGCAGTCATTAAATTTCGTTCACAATATAGTTTAACCCAAGTTTGAAAATAAAAAAAAGTACAGAATTGTTAATGCAACATCTCACGGCAGCTGTTTTGGTGGGGTTGTGGCGCAAGAGGACACTGAAGAGAAGTAACAGAGAGATGCAAAAGGGGAAAAACATGGTGGTTGTGGCTGGAACAATATCCATTCTACAACATATGTTTACATGTTCTCAGTGAAAGTCACTGTTGCAAATGAAGAACACAATCAGCATGGTTCATCAAGTAAACTGAAAAACGGAATACATTATAAAAAGTAGAAAGAATGCACAAGTACTCACACGGTGGTACGAGAGAGGGAAGAGAGTAAGGGGTGGGGGAAGAGAGAGGGAGAGAGAGAGAGAGACACACACACACTCAAATAGGACGAACACACTGCAGACTGTTGAGCGCCAGGAAGTGAACTAGGGTGAGGCGGGAAATTTGAAATATGGCAGAGGGATTATCTTACGTTTAAGACAGCTGTCTGTCTGGATTTGGTGATTTATTGGCGGGCCAGTTCTCAGCGTCGCAGTTCCGCACTATTATTAGAAGGTAGTAGGGTCCTCACCACTCTGGCTGTGTAACAGGAGTCAATGATACACATAACAGATAGGGAGGGGATAAAGATGAATTTTTAGCATGTGATATGGAAGCTAAGGCTAAATTTTTACATGTACAAATAAATAGGACAATTGAAAGAGCAGTTTTGTATACATATAAGCAAAAGCAAATAATCAATTCTGAGAACTTAAAACCAGTAGAGAAAAAACCCCAGGAAACGTAAACAACTCTGGCAAAAGCAGAATTTTTTTTTTTACGTAAAGTACTACTACTGAATGGACAAGTATCATGTTTTGGAAATGTCTGTGGTGTATTGCTGAACTTGTATGCACTAAAACCATATGTATTTCTAACCCCTTCCCTATTTTACCAGTTATTTTGGACACACGTCTTCTGTTCAAATGATGTTACATACTCGAGTATACTCGGGCAGCAACCTCTCTTTTATGCACTTTATTGTTTTGCCTAAGTTTTCTCTCCTCTTGTTTACTTCGATACTTTGAAGATGGCATTACAAGTTATGTGCAAAAACTATTTGGAGTCTATGTTGTGCTTCTGAGTTTCGTTACTAGTGTGTGCTAGTGGTGTCTTTCTCTAAATGAAACAATGCAACTTACGTCTCTCTCTATCGAAAACAGACTGTGTGCAAGTCATTGTTGAAAGAAGTTGTATCATGTTTTAACTATATAGCAGCACATTGCTGTTTTTATTGTATACACTTGTGTTTTCAGTCTCAATTCAGTTGTGTTGTACAACAGTGAGCATTATTGTAGTTACATGAGCAATGGCGTTTTATTTTTATAAAAGTAACAAAATTAACAGTGATATTAAAGTTTTTGATGATGGGCTGGAAAGTGGTGGTGACATTCCATCTGAGAGCAGCACATCAAGTTCTGCAGATCAGATGATTGCATCAGTGCAGCAACGGTGTAAAGTTAGTGTTACATCTCCACCACCGGCACCTCCTCGTTATAATTTTAATGGCACAAATGGCATGCATTTTGACATAGACCATGACGACAGTCTTTTAGACATTTTCTGTAGGTATTTTGATTAGCTTCTTATGCAGCTTATTGCTGATGACAACAACAGGTATGCTCAACAATGTACAGTAGTTATGAGAAGTGGAAAGACAGAAGTGTAAATGAACTTTATATCTTAATTTCTGTTATCATTCTGCAGAGCACCGTGTGGAAGACTAAATAATATCTGTATTTCTTATCAAAGACCCTTTTGACGACACTTATCTTCTCAAAAATTATGACCTACAAATGGTTTTGTTAACTAAAACATTTTTTGCACTTTTTTGATAATGTAAGTATTGACCAAACTACACACCCATATCTTAAGCTGCAAAATTGGCCTGTATTTTTGGATTTAAATTAAGAACTTGAAAAACTATACACTCCTGAAAGAGACAAAGTTAGTGAGTGAAAAACATTCCCACAAAAAGTTTCCATTTCTGAATGAAAACATAATTGTTATGCGAGTCCAACAGTGGCTATGTCTGGAGCATGCTTATCTATACAGGATACAGAATACCACGTCCTCCCGAAATACTTGCAAGTCGTCACGACATTGATGAAGCCAATACAGTAGAACCCTGTTATAACATTTTTCAAGGGGTCACTAAAATTAAATGTCAAATGTAAGAAAATGTTGTAAGCAGGAAACAATATTACACCTGCAGAGACATATCAAGCAAAACGTAATAATTTTTGTATATAAATAGCAAGTCAAGTTCTTCAACATCTTTACGTGAATCATTTAATGAAAAAATATCAGTGATCTGAATTCATAGCATCATCAAATCATACACAATTACATACATTTTGGTGGCTTGCTCACTCATCTACACTTGGTTATCTTAGTAATTTTCAGGACCATAAACTCTTAAATCCTTAATATTTCAAGTACAAACTGTTTTCTGTATCTGTTTGTAGGCTACTGAATTGTCAGAATGTCTGAAGTTTTACTTAAGAGAAAAATTGCATTTGAATTGCTGTCAATAACTAATGTTATAAGAAGGAAATAAAAAATATTAATATTGTTATATGCAGGAAATGAAGCTTTATGGAGAAATGGTGGGACCATGAAATAATGGTGTTTTATGCAGGAAAATGTTATATGCGGGAATGTTATAACAGAGTTCTACAGTACTGAATAAAGGTTATTATGTTACTAAGGACAATTTTTATTCAACTCCTTAACTTGCTGACCTGATTGCAAATCATACTGACACCTATTAAGACTTTACAGGTTTCAAGGAGAGATATGCCTGATTCACTAAAGAAGACAACCAAACAGGAGAGAGGCAATCAGGGGAGAGAACCTAGGAAAAGGACTTACAAGTCGCTTATTTTTTCAAGGTAATAGTTCTAGTATCCTGTACAGAGAGAATGGCTGCCACTAGTAGCAATCAAATTCTTCCATTTTTGTTGGGTATTTTTTCATGCCTAGTAAATGTTTGTTAAGGTTATGTAAGCATGTGGATGGAATTTCGGTCTTGGATACTGAATAATTTAATGGAGTGTTACAAAGTAAAACATACCTGCACCTTATTTATGGGGGAGTAAATGCACCATTATAATGTATAATGGAGTTCCCAAGGGCCCTAACATTGTCGTGCCTATATCAGGTGTTTTATTTTAAGAGTTATGTTATTTGTGTCATTGTATTGTCAGCACTTGTGTTCCTAGTCTGACTCCTCGCTTCATGTTCCAAAAGAATGACAGATGTTCCAACAACCAATTGGTTGATTGATTGATTGATTGATTGATTGATTGATTGTAATTGATACTGTTGACTAAACACCACCACAAGTTATGTGCCAATTTTCAGTGACAAGACTGGATGACTATGGAAAGAAATGGTCTACAATGATACATGACATCTGTGATTGACGGTCGCGTTACGGTAGGGCTAGTTTTAGGTGTGTCGGTCAGAGACACAGCTGACTGTCAAGATTGCCTTATGGTTTGTTCACTGGAGCCCGGCCGGTATACAACCTGGGGCACATGGTTTGGCAGCTTGGTACAAAGTCTGGAGTGTGCCGAATAACTTTACGTATTACCGGCCTGCACACTGCAACTGGTAGCTCCTGGCTCTGCTTCAGCTGGAATTGGCGCTTGCTGGAATTCGTGCCCAAGCTCAGGGCGAAGGCGGTGCTGCAGCTGGTAATGCAGGTAGAGACACAAGGAAGGTTGCTGGCTTGGCTGAGGTGGCACTACGGGTTTGTGAGACCCAATGGTACGTTGAGTCCTTGACGGAGGGTGGCGACGGCGGGATGTGGTTCTCCAGCAGTCTTGAATGGGGACTGAAATAAGGAGGAGGAGTAGGGAGCTGGGAGGTGAGGCCTCTCCAACTGTCGGATGGCAAGAACTCGTTCCCGGGGGGTTATGCTGCAAAGTGCAGTTGGGGCTGGGTTACAGCCGAAGTTAAGTTTGGAGTTGGTAACTGCCTTTCTAATACGCAACCGGGTACCACTCCTATGGGTTTAAGGCAAGTAGGTAGGTTCTACGGTCGGCCACACAAGAAAGGAGCAGGTGACGAAGTACCCTAGCTAAGTGTTGAGCCAAGCCGAGGCCGAGCCAACCAGTCGTATCCGAGTACTCTAACCGTTGGGTTTTCCCAGGAGTAGGACGACGTGGGTGTGGACCAAATGGGCCAGACCTCCAGACCCAGTCTCTCACTTTTTCCGACAACAGTTCAGCGCAGTGGTTGAGTGAATGGACTGGACTGGACTGACTGACTGACTAACCGCCTTGTGGTTGTGACCTAATGGTTGGGGCTCTACCGTACTGCACACCAGGTGCACAGTGTGGGTAATCGTCTAATGTGTATTGTTTTGATGTACATGCACCCAGTTAAGGTAGCCCGCAGTCATACACTAGGTTCGGAAAATAGGTTGGGAATGTCACGTTCTCCAGCTCTTCCCTGGTGGGCTGGCATCTACGGAAGTTGGAATTGCAGTCACCCTTAGCAATGAGTACTCGGAAGTTTAATAGAAGACGTGTTTATTCCGAGAGGAATAATACGGTGGCCCATACTAACTCTTAATTTACCAAGAACTGTAACAGGAGTTAACCTACACAAACCAGGTGAAGGAAACCTGGGTCTGAACTAGCAAAGCAGATGTGGCTAGGTAGCTATGATACTGGCTAACACTAACTAACTCGATGCTTGTTGTCAAGAAGGGACTCTGATACCACTACAAGAAGGATAGTGTGTGTATAGAAAAGGGGTGTTGACTTCTTCGGGGGCTTCTGGTGAAGGTCTTGAAAGAGTGTTGGTGTTAAACAGAGAGCTCCAGCACTGGAAGTGGTGGAGCGAGCTGCTGAGAATGAACTCTCGTTCTGTGGCTGTGTACGGACATATAATCCACCTGCCCGCAGGCTCTCTGAGGAGTGAGAGTGGTGGGGTGAGCTCCTCCTCCCATGGGTGGAGCTGCGCTCTCTGGTGTCATCTCTCGGTCCGTGGCAAAAGCAGGCGTCTTGTCATGTGGGGTCGCATCTGCGGCGTGAGCTTAGACGCTTAGTTGGCGTGCTAAGCTGGCTTCTATCACCCGAGAGGGGTTGGCGGGCGTGACGTCTGATAATAAGATGAACGAACTAACTTGGCTGCCTTTGTCCGTGAGTGCTCCCACGTCTAGGGGCGTGCTGGTATACTCTGGATGCCATTTTTTTGAGGTTTGCATCCCGCCTGGGTTACGTGATTCCATGTGTAGATGAGGCGAAGTTGTGTTTATATTTACTTATCAAAGAGCGTCATGCGTCAACAAGAACATCAATCCTTTTCATCGTGCTAGTAGTGTCTGCAACTGTAGCACGACCTGACCATTATCTAACTCGTAGGCTTAATGTTTGAAGTTTTTCTCGTCTACGCTGGAAGTTCTAAGAACATACTAAATTTGATATATTGGTAAATCCCATTTTGAATATGGTGAATATTTCAAAATGAAGAGTAGGGACTCATCTGAAGAAAAAGTTCACAATACCAGAAAACGGTATGTATGGAATGGATTTATAACTAAAGTATAATCCCATGGTCACATTTAGTTTTTGTCATATACAAGCTAGGATACACAACAGAGAGGGGTGATATAAAAAAGGGAACTTGTGGGGTAAAAAAAAAACACAAAAAAAATAGGGCCTAAGGAAGTCATTAAATAAATAATAAGAAAAGGCCACAAAATTGCACGAATCGCCCCAGAACTGTGATTTCATGCACAATCAATGCAGTGTATGGGCGGCATTGATTTACCTCCTTCATATTTCTTTATTTTTACCAAATTCATATGAAAAAATGTATGCAATGACGCAGGAAACAGAGTGGCACAGATTTTGCATAGAATAACTATTTTGTGGCTGTGATTTAGGTCAACAAGGTACAAACAGTAGAAAGTTACAAAGGTTATGGAGGCAGACAAAAAGGGTTGAGTTGAGTTGAGACACTTGGGCTTGAGAGCCGATGAGGGTGAAATGAGGTAAGAATGGAGCAGCAATGGAATGCAAGGGAGGGGGAAATGGGAGTTCCCCAGAGAAAACCTGCCAACCAGCGGCATCATCCGGCACAATTGCCACTTGTGAAAATCTCGGAGTGACGCAGCTGGGGACTGAACCAGTTTCGTCTTGGTTGGAGGCAAGCAGTCTAACCGCTCAGCCACTGCGGCCCCGCTGACAAAAAAGGGAAGGCAGCCAATGCTTGTAATAACAGTGAGGGAGTGGTGTGTGTTGCGGCGGAGTAGATTATGGTGAAAGAAATTGGGTGATTTAGGAAAGGACTGGAGAGTGAAGAGGGAAAAGAGAAGGAAGTGCTTGCCATCGGGTGATAGCCCAAATGCAAACTGGAAAATTATTATTGAAATAAAGGGCAAGGGTGGTATTGTTATACGACCTTCTGCAATAGCCAAGTTTTTTAAGAATAAGTGATGTTATCATACTTGCATGTTTGTGGCAGATAAAACTCATAGCTGTCGTGTTGCGATATATGATGAAATAGGAAAACTGCAGGTGGTGACATTTGGCTGACATTACCCGCCACACGAAGATAATATTATATTTCCAGAGCCACATCCCCGTTTGTGTGCTATTTTTAGACATTACCACACCACATGATGTCCCCATTTGGGCCATATTCAGATGATGAAACTATCAATTGATATTTGGAGCAGGTACGATACTTGCCGGCAACAGTAACAGAAGTCAACAGAGAAGCTGAGAAGCGCTCGTTCAGAGAGGAACAGTGAGTGACCATCATAACTCACACTGGCAGCACCCATGACTCAACCTTCTTTTATATTTGGGACATTTTAAAATCTACTAAATTTATTTCCACCAGTGTGAGGAGTCGTTAGGGCGACGGGAGAAAAAGTAGTGATTCTCTCCCGTCTTCTTAGTTTAATTATCCTAGAAGAAAGAAGTTTTTCAAGTTAATATTAACAGGCTGTGATTCTGTCTTTTTCTTGTTTTTACTGCTGCAAGTGATAAATATTTTTTGCATGCATATATTGTAGAAGAAACAGCAATAAATCTTTAGTGAACAGTTTACCACTTCATCATTTATTTATTTACTTTTGGTGCTCTTTTTATCAACAAACTTTTTTTCAATTTAGAGAATCTTGCTTTCAAACTGACCTAGTTCGAGCTAATGTTTAAAGCGGACTCCATTAGTTTTCGTTCAAGAAAAATTATAGGGTCAAGGGTAGCAACATCGCGATTTGCATAAACCATTGTTTACGGTAACTGCTACTATTTCCCCAATTTCTTTTTATCCGAACCATGCAATGAAAAAACACATTAACACCTAAGTGTTCAAACACAGTGCACCTGTGCACATTGTAAGATGCCTAATACATTCAACCCTCTTAATAGCAGTTTATGTATACAAGAAGGTATGTTACCGGTACTTAGGAAGTTTAGATTTTTTGTGCACTTAAAACATAACTTCATATTACGCGATTGCGCATTTACAACACTGGAGGTCTAGTTAAAGCAAAATACAGCACACTTAACGTGCAGAATCCTTTCTTTCAGATGAGCCCCTACTATTTCTATCATTAAAGTGTTGACCTAAGCGGTTTTCTGCTACCTTGTTGTTGTCAAATGTCTTCATACGCTTTGATGTCACATGTTTGGTCTTCTTACATGATTCCTAATGTTGGCGTGTATGTCTGCGTACTTCATATTTTTACTTATGTCTTCACCAAAGTCCTATGGTTGACATGTTTTATGTTTTGAAAGCTTGATTATATTTTAACACTGTTGACATTGTGATTTGTTGGATGTCTTATTGAAACTAATAGTGTGTGTATGTTATTCTTAAAATATCTTTATTTGTTGTCTACTTGTGGTTTGTAGTATTTTCTGCACTTAGGAAAAATATTTCCACCATTAGACGTTTTTTATAATTACCAAGCTGTATACTGAAAATGTCTTTGAACTTAATTGTCTTATTTGAGTGAGGATTATTATTGTGCACATTACGCCAGTGAATGTTAAAAGGAAACTTAGTTTCTGGACAAACTACAGTAAAGTTTGAAGGGGCGTGTAGATTTAGTGCAAGTGCAAACAGTTATATCAAAACAGACAAAACTATTAATATACAAGTGAAATTAAGGTAAACATCAACACAAATTATGATCACAGAAGTTAATGAACATTAGTGCCAAGAAAGCATGCAAATTGGCTAACTGTAAAATTAAAACAGCATAATAACTGTGTAGATGTTAGATACTAAAAGTGTATGAGAACAACATGTATATTTACTCATAAATACTTCAATGGAAGAAGAGGTTTCCACGTAGCAAAGCACCGAGTCTATGGAAGGCTTCCAAATAGCTATGGTGACATATCTTGCAATGGTGGTGAGACATCTCTGTCTCCTTCCTCTTCAACCTCATTTAAGTAATTACTGTGATTAATGTATTAGTATTTTCAGTACATTCTGGTACTGTTTGAAATGTTTGTGTGTATTTCCAGTGGGGCTTTACTTATTGGGTAGGTGGGCCTTATTGTTTAATGAACTTTTCATTAACAATCGAACATAGCCTGGGCTCGCCCAACAAGTTGCCAGATGCGTTATCCCGCCGACTGCAGATTACCAGCAAGGAGAGAGGAGCTGCCGATTGGGAGCGAATGCTGCCCCCTAACCTGAAGCGGTCAAATAACACGGAGCTACAACTATTCAAGTTCCGTGAAGACCAGGATCTATTTCGAGACCAACGGCAAGTCGAACCCAAGCTATGAGAGTTAATGAGACAAGATTCTGACAGGTACAAAGTAAACCATGGCATAATTTGGGTGAGACCACACATGCGAACAGATCTGTGGAAAATCTGTGTTCCGCACGAGCTGCGAACCAGCATCTGTGAGGACCACCATGATCACCCCCACGCGGGATACCCTGGCCTCCACGAGGCCTTAAGGGCCCTGACCAGTAGGTACACGTGGAGAGGAATGATGTCAGGGAATATGTTGCCCAATGTCGAGCTTCTTGTGAAAACAAAGTCTATCCAATGCCAAAGATGCGATACACACCCCGTTATCCTAAAATGAAATGGACCCACATAGCCGCAGATATCATGGACCCCTACACAATCACACCCTGACGAAAAAGATACCTCCTGCTAGTAACGGACCAATTTTCTCGATGGATGGAAGTTTTCCCATTGCCCAATCAGGAAGCAACCACGATTATCCAACGGAATGAGAGACCTTCCTACGATGGAGATATCCTAAACGTGTGCTAACCGACAATGGAGCTCAGTTTAAGGGCGTAAGTTGGATGAAAGCATGCAAGAAGTGGGGTACTGAAAGTTGGATGACTCCAGCCAACACAACAACGCAAAGGTCAACCACACCAAATGCCAGAATCAAGAGCTCAAAATGAGAATCTGCACAAGAATGGACAACAATCACATGCAATGGGACCCCCACAGCTACCGGAAATCCTGTATACATGACGGTGGCACAATGATGCCATTGGAACTTTCCCGAGTCAGCTGATACTAAGGCATAACCTCTGACGACCCAGGGAGAAGCAATGGGAACCTGAACACACACGCGTGCACCCCCCACACACAAGCACGCACGCACACGTGTGCATGCATGCACACACTACCGCATAGGTATGCCTAGAGTTATCTTCCTGAGAAACATTGGTAATGGTTCCCACCCTCAAGGCCCCAAACCTTCTGGATACAGACTCGTGTATAGGTGGTTGTATTTTTATGACCAATAAACTATCTTGTGTGAGCAATAACCTGACTGGCGTATTTATTAGGTATAGTTAAATTCTTTTTAGCCCATTCTCTGGTAACTACTGGATCTTACACCTCCTCCTCTTTCCAATCCTCCACCGCAGAGGACGACAGCACTCTGGTAAGACCAAGTATAATAAGCCTCCCCGATGACGCATCGCCCATAAGGCCGCAGAGAACAGAGGGAAAGAAAAGGATTATTACCTCGCGGTTTCAACCCTCGACACCCAAATCGCCACTAGTCTGCGACAAAGAGGTAACTCGAACCTTACAAGTCACACTGTATACCACAGGGAGCAAGTGGCATCAGTTTTTTATTTTCTCAATAAGCATATATTAAATGCTTAAAATTTTCAATTCACTACATTATGATATTAGGCTACAGCACATCAAGAAACATGTACCGTGGTAAGAGACCAAATAGTGTGTTGGAGAGACAGAGAAAGCCCATACCCCACAATGCAATGCTCTACATACATAACATGCAAAAGTGCAGCTTAAAAATTAATAAACTATAAATATATTAAAATTTTAATACATAGGTGACATGCATGCAGAAGTGCAGCATAAAAAATTATAAGCTATAAAAATGTAGAAATTTTTATGAATGCATGACTTTCAATGCCATTTACACTGGTAACAAACACACTTCTAGCTTCGCCACACTTTTCATCCCCTTTTAAGATTTTTTAAGTTAGGTTTATTCAAAACTGAACTGAGCCCATACACATTATTTTCTTACTATCAATCATGGTTCAGTTTGCAACTTCGAAATATGAACTAACACATACAATGAAACCTCATTAATACAATACCACTTTGTATGAAACTCCCATTTGTGTAATGTATTGTTACATTCAAGGGAAATGAAGTAGCCAGGTACATATTTTTATTAGTTGTTATTAAATTAACCAGCAGACACACCACACTTCTTCCCAATATTGATTACAGAAACACAACCAAAACCATTTCAACCACAAATGAACATCTTCCATAGCACAACATAGTGAGAAAAGTGGACATGGGAGAGTTCTAGAATTCAGGCTCATAACTAATGTAGATTTAGATGCCATTTTGTTACACCAAGTTGATTAATTATTACCAGGAACTTGTATCTGCAGATGTCACTAATTAATTTGTGAGCGGATGCAGCTAGGTAGCTATAACAACTGTCGTTAACTATCTCAATGCCATTGTCCAGAAAAGACTTTGAGGGCCACTACCAGAAGGGTAGTGTGGTTGCCATTACCAGAAGGGTAGGCTGTACAAGGGGTTCGAAAACTTCTTGGGGGGTTGCTGATGTAGGTCTTGAAATGCTTCTGGTAGATCATGAAGACATTGGGGCCAGCAGAGAACCCCAGCACACGAGGTGGTGGAGCAAGCTGCTGGAGATGAACTCAGAAGTACAAATGGAGAACAACACCCAATCCTCGGTGGTGCACTGCCATATATTCTACCTACCTGCGGGCTCGTCTGGGGTGCGGGGTGCAAGCTCCTCCTCTTGGGCGGAGCTTTGCTCTCTAGCACGATCCCTCGGCCCTTGGCTGAACTATGCGCCTCTGTAGTGCTGGGTTGCCTTGGTTGCGCGAGCTTAGGCTCTTAACTCGGGTGCTTGGCTAGCTTCAATCATAGGTGAGGGAGTGGCGTAATGTCTGACACAAGGGCGAACGATATTGGTAGACGTGTCCGTGGGTGCACCCGCAACTAGGGGCGTACTTAAAGGATCTCATAGTAAGTTTTTTCAGGGTTCAAACCCCACTTGGGGTACCGTGATGATACGTACACATGAAGCGGGAGTGATGTAGCACTGTCACTCGCAAGAGTGTAGCGCTCCTCTTCTGTGTGCTGGGCTCAATGTTGCGGCACACAACGTGTCACTTTCACTCTCGGCGTGGTGTAGCGCTGTCTCTCTCTAGCGTGCTGGCTTAGCGAGCAGCTGGCTAATGGGTTCTACCCCGTGGGGAGGATAACTGTCACGCGGTAATGGCCCGGTGTCCGGTGAATGCTCGCGTCCCTTCGTTTCTTACGTAATAGTGTGCCACTCACACAAGTTGGCTGAGGGCTGTGTTTATATAAAAAATTATTTTACAGATTTCAATCTGGAAGGAAACTACTTTACAAGCAGCACGATAAAAACAATCTAACACTAGAGTATATACTATTCCCACTTGCGAGGGGTGTGTCACTTCAGCGCCACCTGTCGTGGCGCTGAAGGCGTGGTAATTTGGCTCTGCTCTGTACCCTCCTATGGGTCGCATGGCAGGTAGTTTTACATGTGACATGGTGCTAAGTGGTGCCGGCACTAGGCCTTCCGTTACCTAGGCCGGCTTGTATTTACCTAATAACCCTGGCAATGAATAATACTAATAATACTGACGTACAGACCACCTACATAAAAAATAAAAACATACTACCCTCAAGATATACAATTGCACTTCAGTGTATTTACAACAATTTTTGCTTTCGTTGGAAAATCCTTTAACTGGATTTATTTTCACCTAACAAGGAAGCCTGTGCTTTGGAAGGAGAATTGTTTGAGTCACTGTTTGTCACAACGATGTCTCTAACATCGTGGTTAGATATACACTGTCACTATATAATGGTAATGTCTTGGCAGATTATACACGTCGCACTATGTGAATGAGCTATGCCGGGACTATTTTTACTGCATTATACCGTCTGTCTTATAATGCATGTACTGGTTTAACTAACGTCACAGGTAACCACGATTTACTGCTGTTTCAATACTGTTTTCTATACTCGTCACTAATTACTGGTAACAGCAATTAACGGCTGTTTTTATACGTGTTCACACAA
This sequence comes from Clitarchus hookeri, assembly GCA_002778355.1. Taxonomy (NCBI): domain Eukaryota; kingdom Metazoa; phylum Arthropoda; class Insecta; order Phasmatodea; family Phasmatidae; genus Clitarchus; species Clitarchus hookeri. The sequence goes on along the minus strand of NQII01000185.1, from coordinate 1,010,470 downwards.
TGGTTACGGGCGAGTATTTGACAACTCACGTCTGTCCGTCATTGTCAGTGGCTGGAGTCTGGGTTTTACAGGGCAGCCCCGCTTCCTCAAGACCGCGTACTGAGGGTGTGGACACATGAATTTAGAAGTGGGCTGCTGGTGACTCACTGTATCTTCCCGATTGAGAGGTGCTGCGACAAGCGCGGTACGGCATCTCTCTTGTCAGGCGGCTGCTGGTCTCTGGGTTTTCATCGGGTACCCTCACCTCCTGGAGGGGCAGTGCTGGAGTGGCCATCAGGGACAGGGAGTCCTCTACTTCTCCTGCCCCCTCAGCACAGCTGGGCTCATCCTTCTGTACGGTAGGTGAGGCGGGGGTGGTCTCGGTGCCTCCCAGTGTCGTGACCTGGTGGGTGACCGCGTTGTCCTGGGCAGATACGGTCGGGGTTGCCGTCTGAGGCAGGGGCTGTTCGGGCACCCCTGCCTCATCGGCTCGGCATATCTCATTTCTCTCTGGGATGGGACTGGGCTGCGGAGGTCGGGCTCCCTGTCCAAAGGGCTCCACCACGACAGCAAAGACCTAGTGGGAGTCATCTGGCCACTTCTGGCGGCCATCCTGCGGACCAAGTCAGTGGGTGACAAGGGCAAAGTCCGGATGGACGTTGCCCCTCAAAGTAAAGGCTGTGGTTCGGGTCTGGTCAGGGTAGGTTGGATGCTCCTCCGATCAGCGTCCAGTCGAAGTTCTGGCTCTCGGAAGATAGGGGGCTCGACCTCGGGGGGAGTCAGATGCTGGGGATCATATACCCTTTTTATCCCGTCCTCTGCCTATGGTTCTGATGCTTCGGCCTCGCGGTATTGAGCTCCACCAGGGCAAGGGCGCATCTGCCCTCAGGTTACCTTGAGGATACGTCCCCTGGTGTCCTCCGCACAGTACACGTTATTCTGGCTTCCCACTATGGCACAGGGCCCTTCCCACTTATCTGTGAGACATTCGCTGAATTGAGCTCGAGTCTTACTGAGTGGGTGACTGCGGAGAAGTACGGCTGCGCCCATCTTGAAGCTTTTCACTCCGGCGGTGGGCCAGGCTAAGGTGGCCAGGCGGATGTCCTCTGGTTGTGGCATTTCCGTGGGTGCTTGCTTCCACTGCCCGTCACCTGAGGACATAGGGTTCAGCCCAGAATGAGCTGGCTGGAGCTGGTGTTCACTACTTCGTTGGTCCTCCTCCTGACGGTGAAGAGGATAGTTGGTAGGTGTTTGCCCTAATGGCGGTGGTCCTCTCTCACACTGAGATGGAGGGTTTTCTTGAGTTCATGATTCCTTCTCTCAGTGGGATTCACCTGCGGGTGATATGGAGGCGTCATCCACGTTTCCACTACCCAGGTGTTGCATGCAGTCTGCCATTTGTGACTGGTGAATTGCGTGACATTGTCCATCAATATGGTCTGCAGGTACCCCCAGCGGGAAATATCTCAGTCTCAAATTTCCAGACGATATAATGGGTTTCCTGACTGGGTAGGGAAAACGCTTCTACCCAGCGGGAAAATTGGTCTGTTACCACCAACAGATACCGGTTTCCTTTGGTGCTCCTTGAGTATGGTCCCATCAGGTCAGCAGCCAAGTGGGTCCAGGCTGTGTGTGGTCAATGGGGTTTTGCTATGGGTTAGGGTACGGGATAGGCTTTGCCACGACAGCACACCTCGCAGTTATATATATATACTGTCGCACATCACGGTTTATCCCGTCCCATATGTATCTTACCCCCATATCCTGCAGCGTTTCCTTAATGCTGGGGTAACCGGCTTGCGGGTGGTCATGGTGGTGGCGGCAGAGGTCCGCCCTCAGGTTCCTGGGTATCCAGATCTTCCACGGGGCCCCCGGTTGTCCACCCTGAGACCAAACAACATTGTCCCGGAGTTCGAACCTCTGGGGAATGTCCTGGAGGAGACGCTGGTTTTCTGGGTCCTTTTTTTGGTGTTAGCTTATCTGGTACCTGCTAAGTTGCAGCTGGAGGAGCCAGAGGTGCTCTTCTGGATTTCTGGTAGGAGCCAGAGGGGGGTCATTCTCTCCCAGTACTCGTCTTCTTTGGTGCCCCCGTCGAGGTCCGGCTGGCGTGATAGGGCGAAGATGGGGCAAAGTCGTGTTTATTTGTATGTCAAATAAGCATCACGCGTCAATATATTGTTGATTTTCAAAGTTTATAATTTCACTTCAAGTTGTTTGACAGTAGCATTGCTCATTGTAAGGTGATGCAACAATTTTTTTTTTACTAGGAAGCTAAGGACACGTAGTTGACTGTTGCAATATGGTGCAACATAGGTAGGATGACGAGGTTCGCACTGTAGCGACGTGATGAGACACACACCTGTGTTGTGAGGGATGCGTGTGCTATTTTTTAATATGACAGCATCATGCGACGCCTCGATTGGGCGGTTTTCAGTGGTGCAATAAAGCTTTGAGAAGATACTTATAGTAGGAACGGCCTCCCTCGTGCCCCTGTTTAAGTCAGTTCCAGCAATGTAGTGTTTGTGCTCGCAATAGTAACCCAGTGCTAGCCAGCTCAGCTCATGATGGACATTTGATGAGTACACATGAGTCGCAATTGCAACTCACACCGGCAGCGCCCGAGATCTTTCTTTTTCATAATATTTTGGACTACTTGTAAACTGCTAAATTATTTCCACCGGTGTGAGGGGTTATTCATTCAGGGCGATGGGAGTGTGTTTATTTTCTCTCCCGTCTTCGTAAATAGCATCGCAATTAAAGTATTTTCAACTTCAGAATAATCGATACTGCGATTCTCATCTTGTTCCTGCTCGTTTGCTGTGAAGTAGTTATTTATGCTGCTGCTGTAATTGAACTGCATTATTTTCTGTGCCACTGTTGTAAGTGAAGTGCAAAGTATAATTAAATCCTGTTGAACTATATTTCCGGATAGTCTGATAATTTTATTTTGGCACGTTTATAAACTTGAGTCTCAGTGTTCGTACCTGACTAAGATAGATGAGTTAGTGTTTGACTGTGTCACACTTGGCACATCTCGTAACATTACAAAGTAAATTTTTTTTTAAAAATTAAGTACTAGTGATGCAACAAATGTCGATTTTTCCACATTCGCGAATGCGAATATTCACCTCCGACATTCGCGAATGCAAATGCGAATGCGAATATTCACCTCCGACATTCGCGAATGCAAATGCGAATGCAAATGTGAATGTTGGTTTTTTCAAATATGGGGCCAAAAGCGTGCGCCTACGAACTCGAATTTTACCGCGCGTTTAGAACTGGCCAGCCGGGCGGCTATGTTAAAACCGAGAGTAGCCCATATGCCCCGACTCTGAACGAAGTAAACAAATCGTGATTGCTGGCTTACTGAATGAAGTTAGCTGCTAATAATGTTTTCGTAAAGATTTAGTTTGAGGTTACCTTGACGCGTACTGCTCATAACTACCAGTAGTGGCAACGCTATTCTTACATACGCCGTAAACCGATGGCCTAACGACCAGAGGAATCCCCGAGCTCGAACCAACTGCACCTGTCATGTTGCCTGAGTCACGACGTGACGCTGCGAACGCGGGGAGTCCCGGGCATATTATCGCCCCTCGCCACAAGAAATTACAAATCGAGGAAAAACGGCGCACCCCCCTACCCCTATCCCACCGCAAACACGAGAGGGTAAGTCCCGAGTTCTATGGAAAATAGAACAGAAACGTATATATACAGGAGCCACGGAGGACAGTTAAGTCAGTTACGCGACAGTTAAGAGAGTTACGCGAGAGTGAAGGACAGTTGAGGTCAGTTACGCGAGAGTTACGAGACGTTTACGACGGAGCAGCAGTGACAAGCCAGTTACGACGGAGTTACGGCGGAGTCGGGAGTTACGGCGGAGTCGGGAGTTACGCCGGAGTCACGAGAGAGTCAGATACGAGGAATGACGAGCGACGAGGAGAGAACTGCACGTC